>JAODGE020006360.1:0-33315 GCA_027574965.2 Ecitophya simulans
GCGTGAGCAAGCCGGGGCTTTTTAAAGGCAGGTGCTGCCATTCCCTCTCTCCCCTCAGTCCACAGTTGAAACCTCTGTGTGTATGTACGTCCGTATTTCAAGGCGATAGTAGCTATCGACGTTTCCTTGTTTCGTTGTTGCTTTCGCATCTCTCTTGTGATGGTCTCGGAAGGGGGACTGATACCTTGGACGCTCATAAATTACCATTTACAGTGTCTAGCCAGCGTGTTCACGTTGGGGACGCACGTGACTCCCCTTTTGCGCTCATTTTTTTTTCTGAGGAATGGGTAAAGGACATAAGAATATAGAATAGGAAATTCAATACTGACATGTCTTCACTACTTACAGTGAGTGGCAGTCGTGGCTCCCCACAACGCGAGGAGGTGAAGGTCTTTCAGTCGAGTATTGATAAGCGCACAATCACAACGACAGTCTTCATACAGCCATCTTTTTACATGGGCCTTGGCAATATGGTTCTGACGGTCCTCACCCAGCGTTTTCCAGAGGAGTTTCTAGCGCCAAAGTATGTGACCATGTCGTATAACGGCATTCGTGCATCCGCGATGCTCTCGATCCCTTTTTGCTTCATCAGTGGCCTGTATTTTGCCGTGGCTAGCGCTATTTGTAAGTCGCCATTACCTCTTGGCGGCCATCTGTTTGGGTACGGGGTAAGCCTGAGCATTGGCTTGGGGATGCTCACATTGAGGCGTGTGTCGTGGTACTATCCGCTCCTTGGAGCTATGTACCTGTCCTTTGGGGGTTTCCACCACTATCGTCGAATGATGGTGTACGGCGACAACGCTCCTATCTTCTACTGGTCAGATTTTGGTGATATTTACAGAGATACGAAAGAGAAGAAACGCCTTCTGAAAGAGTCCAAGTCCTCATCTGTGGTCATTTCATAAGTTAATTGTAGACTGTGACGTTGTGGTGGTGGTTCACGTCACTCACGCACGACGTAATGAGATGGGTGTGTCTACAGCAGAAGCCCGTCTCTTCCATCCCCCTTTATGTATCCGTATTGGGCGACAATGTTTCAGCTTCATCCAGAGGAAGATATCCAAGGGTGAAAAAGTAACTCACAGCAAAGATAGGTTGGAAACTGTGGATGGACACTTGAAGGCCTCTCTTCATCAATGTTACTTTGTACTGTGGTGTATCCGTTGGTACCCCAATATGTTCTCTCTGTCCTCCGATCTTTCCATCTATCTGAGACCTCTACTTCATTAATATCGAACTCATGTTTTTTTCTCTATTGAATTTTCTTTATATATACTGACACTAACACACGAACTTCCGCTGACGTCATTTTACTTATGTGAAATCCTTAAGTTTGCTTTCCCTCAGCTATTTCTGCGCGTGCACGTGCCAAGGATGCCAACGCTCAATGAGCTGTACGACTACTACTGCCAACGCTGTGGCTGCGTTCCAAATAGCATGTTTTCCACCTTTCTAATGGAGGAGTATGCCAGGCAGCAGGACACCTGCGTGCTTGAGGAGGTCGATGTGTCAAACAACTATCTTGGCAAAAAAGGCATCATCCCAGTTCTTGATCTCGTTAAGAACGTGAAGACTGTCGTTTCGCTTGATGTGAGCAACAACCTACTAGAACATGAGCAGCTCGATCACCTTGTCTACTGCCTCATACTGCACCCTCGCATAGAGCGTGTGGTCCTGCGCGACAACTGCCTTCACGACGGCAGCATCAATCATATCTTAGAGCTCCTCGAGTTGAACACGTCCATCATACACCTGGACCTGGATGGGAACGACTTCCTGCCAACTTCCCTCGCGCTTATTGAGGACCTGCTCTCCCGCAATCGAACACTAAAGGCAAAATTACTGAAGGAAGCCATCGAGCTGGACAGCATTCGAGCGGCGAATTGTGCAAAGGCCCCGCAGGCGACAGTTACCGGGCAGTTGGTCGAGAAAAGTTCAGGCGGGCACTTTCACTACGCCTCGTGGTGGAGGAATCCACAGTATTGCATCAGCATTTCCCGCACCTCTACGGTGTCCATTGAAATGAACATCGCAGATGGCATCCCTGCACGTCAGGCTGGGTTTGCAGTGATGCGATACGATGGGGTACGTCGCGTGATTGAGGTGGGCCCCAAGACTGTGGTAGCAGAGAGCGATGTTGACCATCAGCGCTGCACACTGGAGGTGTCCCTGGGTGAGGCTGGGCTGTATGTGGTGATGCCCTTCACGTTTCACCCAGGAAGGTCGATGTGCTACACCATTAATGCATCACTGGTCAACGCCGCTCCAACGCTTGATGCTGGGTGGGTGCGACTGGAACTCCTTAATGAGCGGTACGATTGGTTCATGACTCCACTGGAGTCCTGCTGGAGCACAGCGAATGCTGGCGGGGCGGCGGGGCTGCACACATGGAGACTCAACGATATGTATAGGCTGCGGTACCGCACATCAGACTCGCTTCCAGAGTCGTCTCACGGGACGGTGTGCGTGATTCTGTACAAGGACGTTGACCCAGACAACAACGATGAAAAGGAAATTGGCCTCGACGTGGTGGAACACGACCTGTACGGGAAGCAGAAGCCTCCTGTTGTGTGTGCTTCTGAGCAGGTGCGCTTCAGAGTCCCGCACGAGCGCAAAACTCGGCTCTTCTTGAAGATGTCCGTGCGGGTGTCAGAGTTAGACTTTTTTGTGGTCCCAAGCACCAAGAGTGCAGGGCAGCATGGGCGGTACACACTTGTGGTGTTTAGCACGCTCCCCCTGGACGTTGAGGTGTCGCGGTTCCCGCACGGCTGGTGCCACCGCACACTGACGGGGCGCTGGGATGAGCAACGCTGCGGAGGAAGTCGAGAGGCGTACCTGTCGTGGAAGAACAACCCTGCAGTGGAGCTCGTGATGGATGGGGCAAAACCGGTCATCGCGTGTCTGGAGGTGAGCGGCGTCGCACCTCCGAGCCTGAGCACCGCGCTGGTCCCTCGAGATAACAGCGAGAAGGGGGAGGAAGAGGAGGAAGATGCCCCGATGACTGCTGCCGACATTGCTGTAGTCCAGCGGCTGACCGAGGAGAAGGCCTTCCTGCACCGTCACAAGGCCGGTGCCATGGAGGTCTGTGTAACGGCAGTGGATGGGCTTCCCCCAAAGTATGCCGTACGGCGCACGTCCAAGCTGTCGTCTGTAGAGTCTGCAATGACGCTGGTGGATACGAGCGCTCCGTTTTACCTCGTGTTGACAGCACGGCATGCTGGGCAGTTGGGTGAGTATAAGCTGCACTTGTTCTGTGAGGACCACTTTGTTATTGGGAGCGTTGAGGCACTCTCACTACGCGAGCGGCAGTGGCAATTGGACACCTACGCGCAGGAGAACCGCGTGAGGGTTGCGACGCAGCAAGGGCACCGGGAGCAGCGCTTATCTAACGGCCCAGGATCCTCCGCGGAGCTGATAGAGCTGGCAAGGACCCGGGACACTATCCTACGCAGATATCTTTCAACAAGCGAAGAATTCTCCGATCGCGACTTTCCCAGAGGCACTTCATCACTCTTCCTGGATCCTGAGGCAAAGGTGCCTCTCAGCTTTCCTGCAGAATATGTGTGGAAGCGTGTGGTGGACATTAACACGGCAGCACGGTGCGCAGAATTCGGCGCTGTGAGCCCTCCATTCCCTTATAACAAGCGGCATCACTTTGCATCCATTGTACACGCTCTCTGCGCCAAACCCTCGTGGCTGAGCCGCGTCGTTGTCGGCTACGACCGCGATGCTGGTTTCGCGCAGTTCCGGTTCTACGTGAGCGATCGTTGGATTGGTGTAACTGTGGACGATTACCTGCCCGTCGACAGCGCCGGCGCTCTTTGCTTTGGGCACTCTGTGGATCCATCGGACTTCACCTACGCGCTGGCGGAGAAGGCGTTCGCGAAGCTGCACCGGTGCTACGAGGCCCTGGAGCCGCAGGTGGTGCCGGAGCTATCCCTCATGGACGTCTTGGTGCAAGGAATGATGGATGTGTCGGGTGGGTTCGCCACTGTGCATGCCATTCGCGGCGCTGATGGGGTGGAGTTGACGACTAGCCAGAGGGACGCTCTCTGGCGCATGATGAAGGAAGCCACGAAGAGCACTACACTGCTGACTCTCATCTTACGAAGCCTCGGCAACATTTCAAGCGAGCGAAAGTCCGCTGGTATTTTGCCTGATCGTCTTTACGGTGTGATGGACGCGCGCTTCGTCGAACGACAGCGGTTGGTGAAGCTTCTCAATTGGAGCGATTCGGCAGACACACAGTGGAAGGGCAAGTTTGCACCGCACGGCAAGGGGTGGACCGACACGCTGCTGGACGTGTTAGAGTACAATCACACACACGACGTTATCTGGATGACTTTCGACGAAGTCCTCTACTTTTTCACTGATGCCATCGCCACAGAGGAACCGTCGCGGCTCACACGCATTGCGGGTGACTTTACCACGTCGGAGTCTGACCGCCTGGGCCCCACTGCAGATATTCTCCCGCATCCTCAGTTCTCATTGGAGGTGTGGGACTTGCCTCTGGAGAACGACCCTGTAGCCATCACCATTGGTCTGCACCAGCGCGACGCCCGCAAATCCATCACGCGTGACAAGCACGCAACAGCCCGCTACCGCAACGCGTTGGGTATGGCCGTGGTGGCCACTGACGACAACCAGCGGTGTCTCGTAAATGTGGAGGACAAGCAGGTGGTCGGGCTGGTGCGGCCTGCCCGAGGGCGAGATTTATTTTGCACGGTGTACGTCAACCCGCGCAACATCAGCAAGGAACGGTTAACCATAATGCCAATAAAGGACCACGAGAGCGATCCGAATGTTACGTATTTTGTTAGTGCGAGATCCGCTGATGTACAACTCGAGCTCGCGCCCGTGGACCGCGCCGTCACGATGAGGGTGTCGGGATCGTGGGGGGAGACGACCGCTGGGGGGCCACCGTCGTGCCCGGTCTGGCGTGACAACCAGCAGTTCTTACTGTTTCCCAGCGAGCAAATGGAGGTCAGTATTTGTCTTGCGCGCAATGGCGGGCTGCCAGGAGCCTGCAGCATTGGCTTCACCGTGCACAACACGCGTCGCTGTTGTAGTTTCCTGCAGTACGACCCTGCGACCGTCGTGCTCGATGTGGCAGCGGAAGCGAAGCCGTCTGTTGGGGCAACAGTGACGCTGCAGGGTATGAGGGCACGCCGTGGGATGCCTTACATCATAGTACCGCACTGCGGCAGTCAAGGTGACCGCGGGGACTTCATAATCGAGGTCGTGAGCAATCGCAAAGTCTCGCTCACGACGATCGAGCCACGGCTTGACTGGCATCGCCTCCGGAGGACAGTGTCTGTTAGCGTGGCGGACGGCAGCGCGGGTGGGAGCGCGCGGTTTCCATCCTGGCGGTGCAGCCCGCAGCTGTTTCTGGACTTTCCAGTGGCACGCGAGGGGCGTGTGTTCATCGCGGCTACCAACTGCAACCGCAATGATGAGCGCAATGAAATTGGCATGATGCTGCTGCGCGCGGACACACGGTGGGAGCGGGGGCAGCGCCGCAGGTTGACATACGCGGCGGAAGATGTGGTTGCAATGACAGGGGATACAGTAGGCCGTGTGGAGCTGGATGTGGAGCTGAGCACCTCAGAAAGTCTGGAGCCGCTTATCCTTGTAGTGTACGCAACGATGCCGTACAAGGAGGTCGACATTGAAGTGTCCTTCTACTCAGCTGCGCCGCTGGAGGCTACGCCGGTGACAGAGTGGAAGTGCACGGCGATTGAGCAGGGCTGCTGGGAGCTAGGGCAAACTGCAGGAGGCAGTCGGGCGCAGTTTGCGAGCTGGGTCAACAATCCACTCTTCGGGCTTTCTGTAATTCGGCGCACAAATGTAGTGGCACTTCTGATTCAGTATCCATACTCTCCTGAAAAGCCCGCCGCAAAGAGGTTTGGCGATAGGAAGTTGTTTCTCCCACCACCCATCACTAACCCTGAAAGCCGCATGTCCATCGAGCTCGACCTCGTCCAGTATGATGAGCAGCTGAGCCCAATTGTGAGTGTGGGGCCAACAAAGAACGCGGAGGTTGTTTTAGAGACGCACCTTGAGCCATGCGGAGACCGGCCATACTTGCTAGTTCCGTGCACGACAATTCCAGAGAAAAATGGGGACTTCAAGCTCCTCATCTACGCCGACCAGCCAGTGGATATCTACAGTGTCGAGAAACCTCGCCTATACTACGTTTAGCAATGATGCTCACATGCTTGGATGTGTGCACTGTTTATTTCCAGTGCTTGTGTGTAGTGTATTTCGATGTATACGAGAGAATCGAGCGAACAGAGAGAGAGAGTTGGTGGGTATGTGATCATCATTATCATGTAACTATAAAATTGCCTGTAAAGCTTCTCGGGGCTATGTACAAAAGATGCGGGAGGGGATAGAGGCAGACGGACGCGTGCGGACTGATGCATTCACAAGTCGTCTTCTGTTCTGCGCCTGATGCCACGCGCCGGGGGTGGGCACGAATCGAAGTCGCTGAATGAGTCTGTGGCCTCGCGTACTGCTTGAAAACTGGCAGACATTCACTTCTCCTGTGTGTATATATATACATATATCAGCTAACCCTGCGTTGTTGCTTCAAAATACAATGTCAAAGGGCATATATATAAACGAAGCGATCTGTTAGAAAACGGCGATGCATCGTGCACAGTTGTGGACTGGCGGGGCTTGTGTGCGTGCGACTTGTCTGGGACTCATGGTGCTATGCCTACTCTCACTAGTCGATAGTGACGGTGTCCTCTTGGTTCTGCGCTAGATTTCCCTCCTCCCACATCCTCGTTTCTCCCTTCTATTTACTTTTCTCGTTGCCGATGTTACCTGTGTTGCTTGTTGTTCAACTGCAAAATAAAATATATATAAGAAAGTGTCACGCCCGCACACGCACTCTGAAGGAGAGACATAGCCGAGATGATGCGCCGGAGCATTGCGCTGCTTGAAAAGCTGGTCATTGTAGAGTCACCAAACAAGGTTATCAAGGTGGAGGCCCTGCTGAGTGATCCCGCAGTAATCCCCGACTGGTCCTTCAAACAGGATGCGCTGAGAAAGATCAGTGGTGGTCCTGAGAGAGTGATTGCAATGGCCACGACTGGCCACTTCATGTCACTGAAGGAGCTGACATGGACACCGCAGCCTCTCCGTGCGACGCCGTCGGACGGAGACTTTCCTGCGAATGGTGTCGTGGCCAACTTTGCTCTGGAGTGGGAGATCATTCCTGGACGGCGCATCCAGGATACCATTTCCCACTACATTGAGGAGAAAGCCGACAACATCTCCGAGATCATCATCGCCACTGATCCTGACCGCGAGGGCGAGCTGATCGCAGTCCATGCGCTCAGCCTTGTGCGGCGTATGTTCCCAGACCTCGGCGTCCCCTTCACGCGCGCGTATATTCACAGCATCACCGAGGACGGCATCCGGACCGCCATGCGGGAGCGAAGGGTAGACTTCGATCACAATCTCGCAAATGCGGCGGAGGCGCGGCACGCGATGGACCGAATCTTCGGTTTCCTCGGGAGCTCAGTCGTCCGGTATGCCAGCCCACAGATGCGCTCAATCGGGCGTGTACAGACTCCAGCGCTGATACTCATCAATGATCGTGAAGAGCGCATCGCGCAATTCATCAAGACCCACCAATCCTCGTACCAGGTGCGCTCTCAGTGCAGTTTCACAGGTCGAGGCGGGTCAAGCTTCACACAGCAGGTCAGCATTACTCCACCGGAGGGGAGTTTGGACAAAGTGGACTGGCGGGATAGGGCGGCGGTACAGAGTCTCGCTAGGGAGTGGAGAGTGCAGTCAGGTCGTTCATTCCACATGATTGGTATCCCCAGTTTGCAGGCTTCCGTCTCGGAGCCCCCGCTGCCCTTTACCATGGCTACGCTCATAACAAAGGCCAATAGGCAGCTGCGTCTGACGAGCGAGAGCGTCAGTACGTGTCTGCAGGATCTCTTTCAAATGGGTTACATCACGTACCCCCGCACTGACAGCACCCGAATAGACGAGACCGCCCTCGCGTCCATATATGAGGCGGTGCAGCAGGAGCATGGCAAGAGTCTTGTGTATCGTCTGGAGGACCGCGACAAGGGTGCAGGAAAGAAGAAGGCAACAGGCAAAAGAGCAGCACAACAGCAACAGCGAAGGGCCGACGTCGCAGACGGTAATGTGGAGGATGCGCATGAGGCTATCCGTCCGACCAACATCGGTCTCAAGAGCGAGGACCTCGGACAGGTCGCCAGGAGCACGAAGCAGGTGTATGACCTCATTCGTCGAAACACGCTCGCTGCCTTTATGATTCCCATGAAGACGGAACGCGTCTCCGTTGTGGTTGGCTTCACCGCTGCCAGCGGAGAGGACCTGCAGTTCAGGTTAGAGGGCAAGCACACCATGGTAAATGGGTGGTCAGCCGCGTTCCGCGGCAAAGGCACATCAGGCAACCCAGAGACTGACATAGACGCTGAGAAGATCGAGGAGGGAGAGGAGGTGGTGGCAAGTATTTCGAACGAGGAGTTCAATGCACTGCTGAGCCTGAAGGAATTCGTCGGCCGCAAGGGCAGTGTGCAACTTGGAGATGCAAACGTGGTCGAGTATCGGCCCTCCCCACCCCTGCCGTACTCCGAGGGTGGGCTCATTGAAGAGCTGAAGAACAACGGCGTGGGACGCCCGAGCACGTACCCGATGATTGTCAAGACGCTACTGGCGCGGAATTACATAGCCGTTAACAGTGGGAGGTGCGAAACGACGGCAGTGGGCCGGATGCTCGTGGAGACCTCCAAGTCCACCTTCCCCTCAATTGTGGACATTGGATTCACCTCTTCGTTTGAGAAAAAGCTGGACAAAGTGGCTAAGCCAGAGGCTGGTAACGTTGCCTTCCTGTCGCAGCACAATAATCTCACGGAGGCAGACTACGTGCTGTCGTCCTTTGTCTCCGAGTTTCTCAATTATGTGACGGAGGCCACGCGGGTGCAGTACGGCAACATTGTGGAGCGGTCGCAGGCACTCAAGAATGAGCAGGGCGGCGACAGCGCAGCCCCCTCCGTGTCGAGCGCAGCAGAGCAGGACAGGCGCCGCGCTATGGCCCAGGTGCCGGACTTGCTGGAGACGGCGAAGCAGTACCGCACCTTCACTGCCTTGCAAAACTGCCTGAACGACTATCTCCGTCGCAACTTCCCGGCCGCCCCGGCTTCTGCGTGGACTGCAGCCGGTCGCAAGCCCTCCAGCGGCAAGGCATCCCATGCGCAGAAGAGAAAATCCTACAAGAAGGCGAAGTAGCGAAGTAGCGAAGCTCTAAAAAAAAGACAATTGAAAGAGCACTGTCTCGGTAAGAGGCTCTATGGTGGGCGCGTAGAAGTGCAGTGCATCTCACCCCATTATAGATTTATATGAGTACTTTTGATTTAAATTCATATGTCTTGTGATGTGTGCGATAGAAGAGGAAGGGAAGGAAACAAGAGAGTGGCCCACATAGACCCCCTACAACCTCATGTATAGAAGTGCGTGCTCCTAATCCGGTCTTGTGAAGGTGAACGGTCCCCGGAGATCTAAGGAGAGACTTTCAGCTGGCCATAGCTACATTTGAAATGAAGAGGTTAGGCCAGGGTTCGCTCTCTTTCTGTCTCCCATTTGCACGTCGAAGCATCTCAGCGTGCACGTATCTGAGAGAGCATCATCACCTCAGGAATCCATAGAAGATAGTAAACTAATAATAGCAATTCTCTGTACTGCTCTCGCTTTTGATGAATGGAGCTGTGAACCCGAGTTCAGTGGATGCGGTACATGTATCTCGACTCATTCTCCCTCTCCTGTTTTGTACCTCTACACCCCTGACTCCAGTGCCATCAATCCACCCCGTGTATGCTTCATGTCTAATGCTATTTGTCTTCTCATATTGGAATGCTCTCCATCTATTTATCCAGCGCACTTAGATTGAAGAGTAGCACTCGCAGTTTTGTTTTTGGCAGGTACTGTCCTCCGTTGTTATTGTTACTGCCTTTTTAGGTGCAGCCGCATCGTACTCTTAGCACTTGCCTCCATCCATTAACCTGTCCATCACGGTGTATGATTTTTAGTGACCCAGCAGGCTATTGCCGCGCCATATAGCGTGGACATACTCTACACACACACACACACACGTGCATCCTCCTGATCTTACTGCATCACACTCAGAATAGCTTTTTACGCCAGAATCAGAGAAGAGGGAAACACATTAAACAATGAGCGACGACCGAATCGTTATCGCTGCCCCGATAGGGACCTCCCATGCCCCATCCGAGGCAGGCTCCTTACTGTCTGAGCATGCGGATGTGGTAGCCTCGACGAGTATGGCTGCTTCGGGGGGAGGTGGTGGTGTCTCCTATCTTGAAAACGGCGCCAGCTGCAGTGGCAAAGAGGGTTTGCGGATTCTTATTCCCTTCCAAGTCCCCGCAGAGCCTGGTCATTCCCCACACAGGTCACCAGACACAGCTGCGGGCACCCCTCAGACAACCGTCACGCAGCCGATCCACTCGACGTTCTCCATGATGAACGAGAGTGCGTTCCGGCAGTACAGCGAAAGAGCAGCTACTATGGCTCTTCTGCAAGGCGACTTCACTGAACACCCGCGCAGCGCGCATGTGGCATCAGAAAAGCCAAGTGGCCACAGACCAAGCTCTCTCTCAGGCTCTTGTAACAAGAGGGGGACCATAGTTGTGGCAGAGACGTCCACGCCACCACTCGAGGAAGCATCCGAAGCTGAAGGAGGAAGTGTTGAGGGGTCCCGTCTCGTCGATGTCGGACTGCAATCGCGGCGGCGGCGGAACTCTCTGTCGTTCCTGCATCGGATGACTAGCGAGGGGTTAGCGGTCGACTCAGTGTGGCCGCCCTTGCAGCGGCAGCGACAGCTACTGGGGCGCGCAGCCGCTGGTAGCCTGCAGGCGGGTGAATCCACAGGGATCGGCTCTCCGGAACTGGACTCCCTTACGGTGGGCAGTATCGACGGTGGGAGCATTGGGATGGGCACCGTGCTGAAGAATGTGTCACGCGTGCGGGGCCTGCGTTTGACCTGGCTCATGTACTCCATGATCCTGATTGTGATTGTGCTCTTCATCATGTTCTTCGTCCAAACGGCGGTATCTACCGATAAGTTGCTAAAGGACACGGGGGGGGAGGCAGTGGCAGAGCGTCTAGCCACAACTCTCAACAACGTGAAGATGTTGCACTACTCTGTCATAGGGATGTTCGAACTCATAGAAATGGGGTCCTCTAGTTTTATGGTGTCCCCAGATTTGAACATCGATGATGCTGTCCGGAAGGGCGCTTTGTGCTCTGCACTGTTCGGTGCCCCACTGATGATTGTGCATTATGGCTGCGGCAACGCTACGAAGTGGAGCATCATTTGTGACAGCAACTCCAGCAACTCCAACCACTCATTACCGAATACTTCTGCAACGGCGAACTTCCCGGAGGGTGATCACTGGCTACGCGAGTTCAATAGTGAGGTGCTGCTCACTTCCCACACGCACGAGTGCGCAGAGCTGGGCTCCTCATCGACGCTGGTTTTTCTCAGTAAGGAGATCATCGGCAGACTCCTCCTAAGCAATTCCCTGCCGGAGTACAGCGACGCGAAACTGGAGGGCAAGTACACCGCATTTGTCATGCCCACAATCTCCAGTTCTGAAAATGTGATCGTCTTCCACAGCCTCGATATGTATAGCCCATCGTATAGCGAGACAAGGAACTCGGTTCGGAGTGTGGCACTGAAAAATACCTTTGACAGACTGTGCTCTCCCCATGGATCCTCCTACGTTTGGCACAGTGTGCTGCCCAGTAGCCCAGACCCCAACGACACGAAGGTTATACAGAGCCCTATTCCTGCACCATATGTGGAGTCCCATGGAGCATGGGGCCTCGCATCCAGGATGGTGAGCTGCTGCGTGGTGTGCAAGGGCGTGAAGCCGACGAAGACATGTGAGCCCGACAACCCGGATAATGTGTGGTTCTTAGTGGATCAGGGACTGGCCAGCAAGGCGAATCAGACGATGCTAACAACCGTGGGAATTATTAGCATTATCGCCGTGGTCGCCTTTTCATGTCTAATGTTTATCACGTATGTGAGCATTAACATTCCAATAAGGGTCCTACAGTATCAGATGCTGCGCATCGCGGGGGTGAAGGTGGCGGAGCAGTCCAAGTCCCGGAAGTGGATTATTCGGTGGACGAACAAGCTGTGGCTGGGTGAGCTCACCTCCATTATTCGCTCTCTAAACATATTTGGACTTTCGTTCGGTCTCAATAAGAAATACGTTCCCGATCACGTGCTGCGCAACCACGCCAAGGAGCTGTACGAGAAGTGCGATAACCTGAACTTCCATTCTGACATCAATCTTGATTCAGAGGCTGAAGAGGCGGAAGACGATGACGATGACAATTTGCTTACTGGCAGGGGAACTGGCTTGTCCCGTGTAAGTGCGTACCCGCTCACCAGGGAGGAGGTCGAGCACCCGCAGTGGAAGATACCTGCCTGGACGCAGGGTCTCTCCAGTCACCCCTCCACCAGTACCTCGCCCCCCCGCAAAGAGGTGGGAGAGAGCCCCGAGAAGCCCCCTATATTTCAAGACGACGGAGGCAGCGCGCCATACTCCCTAGCACCAGTGGTGAATGTCCTGTTACCACAAGGACTCGGTAACGCTGATGGAGATGCGCAGGCGTCTGAGAGTCACGTTCCAGTAGTCCTGCTACCGCGAAGTGGCGCCAAGTCCGGCATGGTGGTGAAGCGGGACTTCGACGCCACTCTTCTGTGCATCCACTTCAATGGCATCGACAGTGCCTATCTGGTGAACTACAGCGCGGCAGCGCGGCAGCACCGGCGCGTTATGCATCACCTGCTCAGCCGTATCCGACACTACAAGGGTGCCGTATACCACAAATCCGGCGAGTGCCTCGGTGCTGTGTGGAATGGATTTGACAGCTGCTCGAACCACGCCGAGCGCGCCGCCATATGTGCGCAGGATATTGCCCACACATTTGCCTCATTTCGAGCAGCTGGGATGCAAGTTGGGATTGTGTTGCACCAAGGCCCCTTTATATGCGGCATCATCGAGGACTCCAAGGACGCATTCACCAGTGCGTTCGGCGAAGCCCCCCGACAGGCAATGATCCTCGCTGAGCTTGCGGCTACGCAGCCCTCGTTTAGTGTAGTGGTGACGGAGCCAGTGAAGCAGACCCTCTCCTCACTGTACGAATGCAGCATTGTGGATGTAATCTGGCGTGCCGATGTGGTGAGCCCACTGATTCTATTTGAGTTAGAAGGGTATCGACCTAAGCAGGCCGATGTCATCCGCAGTGCTGTGTACTCTGAGTTTGCCGTTGGTTATGCAAAGGTCTTTAGCTATTTCCGTAATCACGACTTTGCGCAGGCACTGAGCGGCATCAGCGCCCTGCGTTCGCGCTTTGCGCACCGCGGAGAAAAGCTGCTTACACGGCTGGAGAGACTGAGTCGGTATTACATGCGTAACCCTGCGGCCCTCCCGCGTCCCTACGCCCGGCCGTTCCCGTGCTGGGTAAACTACGAGGCCTCGGCACAAGCCGGTCTCAGTGAAGAGCCGTCCGACCCCCTCTCCTCTCCACATCAGGACTCCACCTTTGCACAGCATTGTCTTTCAGAGATGGCCTATCATCATTCTCAATTGGTGCACGACGACCTGATGACCTTCAAGAAGGAACTGCAGGCAAGCGTCCGCCGTGTAGGTTCCCCAGCACATCGTGCAGCTGGAAGAGGAGAATCGCTGCCGCAGTCTGGATTCCCCGCGGACTCCCCACATAGCCACAATCTCTCGCCAACCCTTCCGACGCTACTGGGCAGTGCTCCCATCTCTCCGAGGTCAAAGAACATAAGCCGCCCTCTTTCCAACTGCGAGGACCACGCGTGTGCCGAGGCGTCGTCTGGGACCGCGGAGTGTATCAATGAGAGCCCAGTCGCGTTGGCACCCGTCAGACCTGCTCAAGAGGCAGAGGATGTGACGGACGCGGTAGCTAAGGTGCAGTCACTCACGCAGGAACGCTTCTCATTTGCAAATTCTGCCGCACCGCTCTCCGTTGAGGATGGTGCAAACCAGAGCGTTCTCATGAGATCCGATCCGGCGGTGGCCAGGCGCAGCAGTGCCACCGCGATTATCGCAACCGACCTGACAGTGTGCTCTGCCTTCCAATCCATCGGCGCAACACTCCGCGATAACAATGAGCGTAGCCTCTCCTTCACCAAAGTTGCACAGGATCTACCGATGGAGATCAAGGCGAAGAATGGGTCAACCTATCTCCGCAGCGAGCGCACCCTGGGTAGGGGGTCCTTTGGGATTGTCTATCTTGGCATGGATATTCTCTCCGGAAGGTTGGTGGCCATTAAGTTCCTTCCATTGCCCACGGACGAGGATGAGATGTCTGAAATTGAGGCAGAGGTCTCCATCATGAAGCGTGTGAAGGACAATCACGTGGTGGAGTTCATCAGCTACGCTTTTGTTAACGACTCCTTTGTCATTGTGATGGAGTGCATGATGGCTGGATCACTGCAGAACATGATCTCGTCCTTCAGGTCGATCCCCAACGCAACGGCGAGGTTGTTTATCCGCGATGTTCTTCGGGGGCTGCAGGCGCTCCACTCTATGGGCGTCATCCACCGCGATGTGAAGCCCCAGAACGTCCTGCTGAGCCTCGCCGGAAACTGCAAGATATCCGACTTTGGCGCGTCCTCGTGGCTGCACGAGCTGGCCCGAAAAGATGCGCAGGGCATGGTGCTTGGAACACCAGTGTATCTGGCCCCGGAGGCCGCGCGGGGAAACCCCGTTGAGGAGAGCGACATCTGGAGCTGCGGCATCATGTTCCTGCAGCTGGTCACTGGCCACCTTCCATACGAGGGGAAGCAGCTGCAGCTGGTGGCGCCCGTGCTGGTCTTTCACATTGGCTCTGGTATGGCGGTCCCAAGAATCCCTGACACGCTGGATGAGCTGGATGTTGCATTCGTAACTGCCTGTCTCCAAACAAACCCGTGCGACAGAAAACCAGCCCAGGAACTCCTACAGATGCCTCTGTTCACGCTGTAAATAGTCCGATATCAATGTGTGCCATACCCCCCTCCTCTCTCTACAGACATATTATATTATACACTTCCTACTCGTCTACAACTTAGTTTAGTTTTCTTTTCTATCTCGTTTTCTCCGCAATTATCTCATGTTTGGGGGTTGGAACACATGTTTTATGCACGCAATCTTTTAAAGAAAATACCAGTGAGATAATGATAGCGCGCCGTGGGTTTGTGTGTCCGTATGTACCTCCAGTTATTATTATCAACCTTTGTTTACTGCATATGACTGTTGTTGATACTTTCCTCCTTTATTATTATTGTTGTGATCTACACACACGGCGCACTCCTTCCTCTCAAATGTGGTTGATTGATACGGAAGCGACGATTATATATATATTTGTTTTTGTCTGTATGTGATCCCTCCCCTGCCCCCTTTTCTCCTTCTCTCCGCAGCGCAACTCTTCCCGGAAAGGGGAGGGGACCGGTCACGATTATTATTTTTTACACAAAGCGGTTTCGTCAGAGATCAAGTATTGATCCCATCGCGCCTCTTATTACTTTAGGAACTCCACTCGCTTTTCTCCTCCTTCAACATGTATTAATTGTGTTCCCGGAGTGCTGATAATTCTATTTATGCATAGATATATTATGGCAGCACACAACGTTCGCAAGAGCATGTATCATACCACATCAGCGCCAAAATTTGTGGATCTCACAGGAAAGTGAAAATAAGAAAGCGCCATGAGCGATGGCGCTGCACCAATCCCCCCCCCCCCCCTTAGCAATAGCTGCATGAAGAATGACAGGGAGGAAAACGGATGGCAACGCACGTGCCTGCGAGCATATGGAGAGGCGCAGGTAGTGCGCCACTGCTGCGCAAATGTAACTCACCACTGTCCTCTGCCTCATCATTGTCAGTCCCTTCTTTACTTCACAAGCACGTCTGTTTTACCGTTGTGTATGCATGCATATATATAAATGTTATGTGAGACTCCCAAGAGAAAAGCGGAGGTGACTCTCACTTACAAAACAACCATCAATAATACTCAATTCAGCAACGCGCAGGTAATGGACCGCCGGTAGGCTAACCTCCTTCAACTCTCCTTTGCCTCCCTCTCGTTCTCTTTCCTTTGTGTTCCTTTTTCTCTCTCTGCCAGTTCTGTTGAGCGTGTGTGCCTGTGTGCGCGTAGAGGCAACTCACCGGCTCACACGCCGTTGCGGTTCGGAAGTATAGTAAAGCATCGCATAGCCCTATTGTAGAGGAGGGAGTACCCCCTCCGTCCCTCTAAATGCTCCGGTGGTCATGCGAGCGACTGGGTACGGTGGCTCCCAGCCTGAGAGCAGTGGTGCGCGGCAGAGACAGTGCTGGGAGATGGCTGGCGAGCGTATCGTCAGCAGAACTCCGAAGGTCTCGGCTGGGTTCAACATCAGCACTTCCTGCGTGCCGGCGGCCGGTGTCCTCTGCCTCGAGTACTGCCATGAAGAGTGTCGGCGTGCACTGCAGATGGCACAGCACCTCAGCGGAGACAAGCGAAGGTGCTACCGCGGAGGATGCGCACAGCAGCGACGTCCCCACGGTCGCTGCCGGGCCACCTCCCGTGTCGCGTGCGTGCGAGGACGAGCTGGTAGGGATCCTCCAGGAGGCGGTGGAGCTCAGCGCGGCGGACGACATAGTGGCTATGCTGCAGGACTGCAAGAGCGCCGCCGAGGTCTGCCGCGTGATGGAGAGGCTCGCCTATCGACATCCCCTTTGCTTCGATGTGCTCAATGGCCATGGGTATCGTGTTCGCGTTCTGCAGACCCTTACAAGCGTGGCTCCTCGCACCAATTGTATGTACGAATGGTTCGACTGCGTGAATAAGTTTCGTAGGCTTGGCTTCGTGCTTACACGCACCTTTGCGGCTGAGGGCTTCACGACCATTCGGCAGTGGATCACACACACATTCAGCAGCGAGGGCCGCACTCCGCACATCCTCGCAGCCGGAACTGCACATATCAGGGAACTCATTCAGTGGTGCAAGGAGGATAGGCTGGTGTTTGATCATGTCCTCTACGCGCGTATTGTGTTCCTCCTCACAATGATCGCGGGGGTGTATGATCGGCAGAACCTGTTCAGAGCGTCATTTCCCCCATCCTTCACGAAGCGCGATGGCATTGTTGTGGAGTGGGTGGTCGGGACGGAGAGGTGTGTAGACTTTGATGAGTGCGTCCTCCAGTGCGACACCCTCATGGAAGAGGTGTTAGATATGATGCGGAGGGAAATCCCTTCCAGGCCCGTCTTCAGTGTCGTGTACCGCCTCATAGATTACTACTTTGCAACCGACAACGTGGAGAAGATGATAGCGGTGATGGAGGACGCCTGTGGCTATGGCATGAACGTGGCGGAGAGCAGCACTGCGAAGTTGATGCAGCTTGCCTGCGCAATGAACTACCCATCCGTGCCGGAGCTCTTCATGCGGTGGCGAGTGGCGCTTCCACAGTGCGTGTTAGCCACGCCAGATATGAGTCGCCTAATGTTCCTCTACAGCCGGTCCGGTGGAGGAAAGCCGTGCCCGCTCTGCGGGGAGCCGTTCAATCACCGGAACGTGAGTGTGTACTGCTGGCAGCGCACCCCACCTCACCAGCGCACCTGCCCTGCTCTGCGGATGGCTCAGCGAGCGAAGGGCGAGCTGGAGGAGTGTCGAGAGCTGCCGCAGAACAGCGACTGGAGCGCCAAGGCGTTCCAGTTATGGGAGCTGTCGCGGTCACGGGCGATCGAGTGGGGTGCGGTAGAGTGGCGGGCCTTCCTTCTCTGCTGCATGTTTGCCCCGCCCTCGGAAGCGCTGCGGGCGAAGCAGTTGGTGGATGACCACTTTGACGTGAGACAGATGGATGACTTCCTGCGAGCGACGTACATGCGACTGCTGCGACACTACGCCCCAGAAGAGGCCCCTGTGGTGATCAAACGGTGGCAGAACCTGAACGGCAACATGTCCCCCATCGCGCTGCAGGAGGGTTTGATGGCGGCCGCCATGATCGAGGATCCCGTCATGCGCATTGAGGGACTACGACACGTGTGGAGCAGCGTGCTCGCCAAGAATAGCTATGTGATGCCTTTTACTAAACGCTTCTTTGAGAAGCGGGCGGAGGAGTTAGCGCCGCACAGCTCGCCCGAGGAGAAGGACCTTTTGCAGGAGGTCATCAACATGATGCCGAGGCACGTGTCCCTGTTGGACATGAAGGACAGCGCGTCTGACTACGTTGTGGGCACCACGCGGAAGAATGTGTACATCCCCACCTCTGTGCTGCGCAAGCTGGAGAGCCGCAAGGCAGCGCGGCCCAAGTCGTCACGGTAATGCAGTGCAAGGCAAAAGAGGGAGAGGGTGAGAGGGGGTCGAGTGCTCGAGAGGGAGCAAAGGGGAGAAGGCAGACGTTCGTGTTTGCTGCTCTCCTGTCGCAGCCGCCAAGCATCCATCCAGTATGGATCTTTGCGCGCGTGTGTGTGTGAGGGGGGGCCTGTGGCTTGTGACTGTGATAATATCATTAAAGTAATGCAAAGAAAATAAAGGAGGGCAGATAAGACATGGCGTGAAAAACGGATGCAAAGGAGGAGCAGTCGTTAGGGTGGGCTTTGACGTCCCCCTCGCTCTATGTATAAGTGCAATATGTAGGTCATCCCACTCCTTGTCATGTTCCTCTCTGTCTCCTGTGCCCTCGGTTACTTGGCTCTTGATGGGGGTGTGGCTGTGCAGTGCGGAGAGAGCAGCAAGCGAGCGTACTTGTGTTCTCATAAGACATCCAAAATAGAGCGGTCATAGAGGTGTGCCCTTCTGGCTACCATACATATATATATATATATAGAAACATTCATACACGTACCGGCCATCGTGGGGCATCCCCTCCCCTTCTCTGGGTCGATGGCGAGCACAGCACTGCTGAACGAAGAGAGCGCCGCTATCCCGGCGCGGCACCACCTGCCCCCGCCGACCGCAGGATACACATTTGTTCGCCACGTTCGCAGCGCCCTCTCGCACGACACGTTCATGGCCAAAACTGGGGAGCTGAATGTAGTGGTGCGTGTGTATGCACTGGAGTATCTCCGTCACAGCGACGAGTGCCGCAACATGGTTGAGCGTGCTGTGCTGGTGTCGCGTGTGGCATCGCACCCTCACATTGTGGAAATGAGAGAGCCGTTTGCCAGCAAGACAGACCTGTACGCGGTTGAACAGTGTTATAGCGGCGGAGATCTATTCGAGGCAATGGAGACATACACCCGCAGCGTCACTGTAAGCGGGGAGCTCAACCCCGGTGCAGGCCTGAGCGGACCGGGAGCCACCGGTGTGAGTCGGGGGCTGCCAGCGAGCGTCGCAAGGCGGATAGTGCGTGAGATCATGAGCGGGCTCCAATACCTCCACACGGAGTGTGGCCTGGCGCATCGAAACATCAAGCTGGAGAACATCTTCCTCGACGCCAACAACTGCGTACGTGTGGGTGGGCTCAGCATGTGTGCCGTGCTACCCTCAGCGCGGGGTGGCGACTCTGTGCCTGGGCAGTTGGAGTTGTGCTGCGGCTCGAAGCACTACGCGGCACCTGAGCTCGTTCGCGGCGCACCCTACGACGGCGAGAGTGTGGATGTGTGGGCAGTTGGTGTTGTGCTCTTTGCACTGCTAACCGGTGTGTTTCCATTTGACTCGGAGGTAAGCAACGATGCGCTCTTCCGCAATATCTGTGCGGCTGACAGCGCATTGGATGCGCACCCTGCGTATCGGCAGCTAGAGGATCCTCTTGCCAAGGACCTGTTGCGCAACATGCTGCGCGTTGACTGTGCCTCCAGACTAAATGTAGCGGAGGTGATGGAGCACCCCTTCCTGCGCTGATGTGGGTTGTCACCCTGCGGAGCCTGTGCTCTCTCTTTCTCTGCCTGCAGGTGGGTATGCCACAGAAGATGAAAGGAAAGGAAAGATTGATGGATGCACGTGGAGCTGCTTCACGTAGTATGTGGTAGGAGGAATCTATTGGCTGCTCTGACCTCCACCTGGTGTCTCTCGACACGATATGCTTGGGGTGCGAAAGATAATGTGGCTTTCCTCTGCATCTGCACAGTCATTTAATCTATATACTTCTCTCCATTGTTGTGATCTCCGTCCCATATTTGTTTGGTGTGTATTATTTCTCTCTCCCCACCGCTGGGGAGGCTGTTATTAGCGGCACGGGCGTAAGGATGGTAGGCCTGCGGAGGTGTGGTGGCGGAGTTGCCGGTGTTGCACTGCGGCGGATCAGTGAGTGTGCAACTCTTGTGGCTGCGACGAGGTCGTTGTGGCAGCTGGACGAGACTGCGTGGGGATCCACAGGGCACCAACACCTCCTTGACTGCGTGCGGACGCAATCGGCGCGCGATGCAATCTGGTGTGTCGATCTGCAATCGCTGGAAGAGCAGGCGGCGCGGCTCGGCAGTCACACGCCTGGCGACATATCCAGCCTTCTTGGACAGTTGGGTGCCGTCCTGACCGGCACCGGACATGCGGTCCGGCAGTTAGAAGTGACCGTTGCTCTTCCCGAGTCAGCGCGCGTTTTAGCGGGGCTGCTGGAGACTCCCCACTTTGCTCCTGCGCTCGAAGCACTGCGGCTTCGCCTGCAGGTGGCGTCCCCACATACTGATGGCGACCCCTATGGGGGCGGTGCTGCGCAGGCGGGGCCGCAGGGCACCGCGTATCTCGCCGGGGTCTTTGAAGCGCTCGCGACTGCTTCGTGTGTGCGCGCGGGCACCCTCAGGGAGGTGGCGCTCACAGTTGCGGATACAGGCATCGGCAGTGAGACGCCTCTCGATGACGCAACCGTCTGCGCGCTCGCGGCGGCTCTGCGCCGCGTTGCGCTGACCCGCCTTACTTTTAACTACCTTCACTGCAGTTTCTGCCAGCCGACATCACTGCAGGAGCTCACTGACGGTATCGCTCACTCGCGGCACTCTCTGGAGTCGCTTGATCTGCGCGGCATGCGCTCCTTCCTGCGGTCCGGCCCTCTGCTGAAAGACGGCACGCTCGCTCTGATGGCGGCGCTGCGGGACTTGGACCTCAGCCTCACCTACCTCGGCGACGTCGGCTTCCGCCGCGTGCTGAGAGGACTGGAGAGCGGTATTGGCGGGTGGCGACAGTTGCGCACGCTAGGCCTTGCGCAGTGCGACCTTGGCGAGTACGCCATGCAGTTGCTGAGCAAGCCCCCGGCACCACCGGCGGGAGCTGGCGCGGCAGGAGCACCCGCTGTGTCTCTCGTCGAGGAGCTGCGGGTCGGTGGCAACCAGCTTGGTGGTGGCGCCACCTTCCACCTCGCCGCGTGCGTGGCTCAGTGCAAGCGACTCCGCCACTTCGATGGGAGGCACAGCGGTGTTGCCGCCGTCACTGCACCGCAGCTGCTCCTGAGTTTAGGGGGAGCAGCGGATCTGCAGACGCTCAGCCTGCGGTCCAACCGCCTGGGGGACGATGGGCTAGCGGAGGCAAGCGCCCAGGCGGTGCAGTGGACTCTGCTCAAGGAGCTCGACCTCACCCGGTGCCGTCTGACGGCTGCAAGCCTTCCAGTCGTGCAACACGTTCTTGAGCGCAACCCCCAGATGCGTGTGGTTCGGCTTGGCGGTAATGACCTGCGGAGCCACTCGCCACCTCAACAACAAGAAGGCGCTGGCAGCGACATGAAGCTGTTCGCCTACGATCCGTCGTTCATGAGGAGTGGGGCGGCCAGCGACGTCAAGGTGCCGACCTCCTTTGAGCTGGACAGACGCGACCGCGAGTCGGGGCGGGTGCGGTATCGTGGACCTGAGGAACTGAGGCAGCCTGCCGCCAAGTACACACATCTCGAGGATACCTTCAGGGCCTTCGGACACGCCTGCACAGCGTGCCCGCAGTTGAGGTTACTGGACCTGAGTGACACCTGCATGCATGACGGGTACTTTCAGTTATTCGTGCGCGGAGTCGGGCTTATGCCAGAACTGCGTGAACTGTCACTGAGCGCGAATCCTCTGTTCACCTCCGTTGCCGGCGTTGACGCACTGGCAGCGCTGCTGCGGCGGTGCCCCTCTCTGGAGTCGCTGGACGTGGCCTTCACCGGGCTGGGGGATTTGGGGCTCTCCACTCTGTGTGACGGGGCTGCCGTTGGCAGCGATGTGAAGGGGGCCCAGGCTGCGGGCACAGTTAGCGATGGCGGTGTCCTGCGTGCACTGCCCCAGCTCCGTACTCTGCAGCTCGCGCACTGCCACCTGGACGCGCTTGGACTCGAGGCACTCACAGATGCCCTCAGGTCCCTGCCAGAGCTGCGGATCTTACGGCTGGAGGGTAACGCCTGCGCAGACGCCGATGTGGTGGAGGCGCTGCTGCAATGTGCCTGCGATCAAGCGAGACTACGCTACGTGGGAATGCGTGGCTGTGTGTCTGAGGGCAGTCGCGGCCTCCGTGACACATGTGAACGTTTGCGAGGTCGCGGGGTGCAAGTTGACATATAGAAGCCTCTCTCTCTCTCTCTCTCTGGCGTGATTGGTTGATAGGTTTCCTTTTTGTCAACTCTGGGCGGCATGAAGTAGTATCCGTTTGACAGTGAAGCAGTCACGGAACATGTTGATGGGTGTGACGTTCTTTTCATTTTTCCTTTCGTTGTGCAAACGGGAGCCTGTTTTGCTGAGGTTATGATCTCCTTCAGTAAGCGCTTCCTTGAGTGTCTGCACTGTGCCCCCTCTCTCCCCTCTATTTCCCACTCTGCCACCTCACGTCACTGCGAATCCTCCCCTCCCCCACACACTCCCGTTCTTCATCCCACATATTAGCACGATAGCATAGCACCTACTAGCGTGTGTGTGTGTGTGTGTATATGCAAGCATAGCGAGCGGCATACACAAGGACGCACACAGAGAGACCGCTCCCCCCCCCCCACTACCCCCCTCGCCCACATGTCGGCGCCTTCGCATTGGGGGAAGCGACCCCGCGACGAGGGTGGCGACGGTGCTTCCAGTTTTGTGCGCTTCAGTGAACTTTCACCAGAGAAAAAGGCGGAGAGACGGAAGCAAGAGAGGGCCGAGAAGAAGAGCCGTGAGCGTACCATGGCGTATTTCCAGTCTGTGCAGCGCATGCTGGAGGAGCACGCGCAGGGCAGAGGAGACCCGAGTGCGCTCGCCGGCATTGTGGACAGCGTCTTTGTCGAGCTCATTAAGCTGCTGCACGCTGACCCCACATTCCACCTGCTACGCAATGGCACTGTATGCCGCGTTATTGAGGCGGCTCTCGGCAATGCGATGCTACTGCACAGCAAGTCACTCCTCTACCTGTTCTTAGGCCGCATAATGGAGCTCATCACATCCCCAGTGGCGAGCTATATGATGGAGACGCTGGTGGCGAGTATCTCGCAGGCACTCAGCGCGCTAGCTGAGGATTCGGAAAAACTAGACGCGGAGATGGCGGACGAAGGCCCGGGGATCCACACGGGGAGCGGTCTGCCCAGCTCAGCCACCGTCCTGCGAGCCATGGTGGACGAACTGGCGGAGCACGCGGAGAGCCTGCTCGTACACGAGGTGGGCTCGCGTGCGGTGCGCTCGGTGATCCTGGTGCTCGGTGGTTTTCCTATTCGCAACGCTCCGATGCCTGAGCACCCCATCGCCTTCCCCGACCTGCTTGGTGTGCTGGATGAGGCGATGGTAAAGGGTCTGGAGGCCGGGTATGGACGCGAGTACAGTACTGCGAGTGCAGTGGAGGCGTGGATGGCGGCCGTTCAGACCCCCACGACTAGCTTCATCGTGCAGAGTCTGCTCCGCGTGAGTGAGGAGGGCAGTCGTGCAGACTGTGCGGTGCGCCAGAGACTGGAAGGGCTCTCCTACAAGGGAGAGCCGCTGCTGCGTGTGCTGCTCGAGGACCCATTAGGCAGCCACGTCGTTCAGGCATACATCAAAGCACCCGCGCCCCTGCACGTCATCGAAGCCGGCGACCGTATCGCACAAGCGCAGTCCTCGACCTCAGGCCAAACAAAGGCTGCCGATGCAATGCTGCGAGCCATTGGTGTGAACGCAGAACCACAAGCCGGTGAGGGCGCAGCCACCGTGGATGACCTTGCGAGGCTGCACCCATGCTGCTGGACCAGGGCACTGCAGATCGTCTCTGACTCTCTCGAGCGTATGCTCGCCCCCGGGAGCGAGCACGTGCAACAGGCTGGGTTCGTCTTGAAGGATCTCGCACTTTATACACCCACTGCGGCACACCTGATGCTGCTCTGGGAAAGGGTGATGAGCCCAAGGCTGGAGCTGTTCCTGGACATCTCGGCACTCGCGGGCGCTCTGGTCAGCTTCACCCGCAAGTGTGCCTTTAGCGAATCCGACAGTGCTGAGGACGACAACGACGCAGCCACCACTGGCATACCTCTGGACATCAACGAGCAGCTGAAGAAGGATGAAGCGCAGAATGTGCGCTACTTCGCTGTGTCCGTTGCCTTCCAGAAGGCTGTGTGCACGCAGATCTGTAAGCTCACCAAGGCCCGCTGCACCAAGGGAGCAGCACAGTACTTCTTGGTGGAGACCACCATGGGAGATGCCGGAAGTGCGGTGGCCCGCTGCCTACTGCATTTTCACCCAAGCGCGAGCGCGATGCTGCAGAACTCACTCGACAAAGTGAGAGTCGACGACATGGTGCGGGTGGCGCAGAGCCGTGCAGGTAGCTTGGCACTCCAGCAGTTCCTACGCGCCTCTGCGTCGCGCGGGGGAGGTGTGAGGGAAGGCACAGGTGCCGCTGCCGAGGAGACGGAGGCGTCGCTTCGCATGCTCCGGAGGCTGAAGGATCACCTTGGTGTGCTATGTGGAGACAAACATGGCGCTTTCGTCGTTGAGACACTCTATGATGTATCGAGCGTAGCGGTGAAGGAGCAGCTCGTAAAGGTGTTAGTGCCGCTGTACGAGGGCCTGCGCGAGGAGGCACAGGCAAAGATGGAGGCAGAGGAAATCGGAGACGATCCGTCTGCAGAGGCGGAGCGAGAGAGACGGTTTGTGGCTCGCAAGGTCTTCACGAAGTGCTGCGTGGAGCAATACGTGCACCGCCCGGATGACTGGAGAGCACTGGCGCAGCGGCAGTACCAAGTACAAAAGCTGCTGCGCCGTATGATGCTTGAGAGCTAGTGACAGACAGACGGGTGGATGAATGAAAAAGTTGGAGCAGCAACAGCACACATATCTGTTCTTTTTATCCCCCTCTCTACGCCACTTACTACAGTTGCTTGCATGCGCAGGATGTTGAGTGCGCCTCTCCCCGGATTTAGTAATAAACAGTGATGGTAACAGTAACAAACTGCAGGCACACATATGTTCCTTCTTTCTTAAAAAAAGAATCTCCAATCGATTCCCCTTGACGAGTAAACTCACAAACATATAGCAGCATGACGGTGGTAAGCTGGTGAGGGCGCCACTGCTCTCTGGCTGTCTGCCTTTCCCTCTCTTTCTCTCCCTCCCCTCCCCTCACCACGCAATCAGAAACGGGTCCCCCTATGTACGCACTCTTAGTGTTTTGCGGCTCATGTCAACAATATCCTCCTCCCTCCTCCCCCGTGCTGCCCTCCCTGCCGTCATCATCATCATTTCACACAAGTGACCCAAGAGCAGGAAAGGCAGACGCAGACGTGCGAAAAAGCGGAAAGTCATACACACACACACACAACCACAACAACTGGTCCAAGAAGGTTGCACCGCGCAGCTTTCGTGTATCACGAGTGCCGACACGCATCATCGCTTTAGGTGTGTCTCCCTAGCAATGGCCCGAACGTCGGAGCGCGTGGTGCTGAGCGTGCCAGAAGGCGGCACCCATGCCGCCGGGACAGAGCGCATGGTGCGACTATATCAGCAATGGTGCGCAGCTGAGGGGTGCAGAGTGAACTCGGCACTCGTGCGGAGCATACAGAATTGTGGCAACGAGCGGCCACTGGAGCGGCTGCTGCTGAGCAACAACTACTTTGGCCCAAAGGGGCTGCGTCCAGTGATACGCCTCATTGACGAGTTCCAGACCATGACAGAGATTGACATGGAAGGCAATGGTGCGGACAATTCCACCGTTGAGGCGCTTTGCGGGGTACTGTGGGACCACCTGGGTGTCACCTCCATCAGCCTGCGTGGAAATCCTATCACTGTCGTTGGTGGTCGTCATCTGCTTGAACTCGTGGAGCACAACCCCCGCATCACGAATCTTGATGTTTCCAACACCGATGTCTTTGTGGCTCTTCAGGAGCGCATCGCCAGCGTAGTAACGGCTAACCGGCAGCGCGCTCTTCACGGCGTCCCGCAACTGATTGGGAATACAGAGGGCGATGTGGTGGGTGGTGGGCCGCGGAGGCCGTCGGTTAGCCTTCCACTCGCACGTGAGGGCAAGGAGCGACCCACACTGGAGCCCATCGCGCGCACATCGAACACCGCCGCCACCGCCACCACCGCCATTGCTCGACAGATCTCTCCGGCGGCGGGCACCGCAGAGGCCGCAGCCCCCCTCGCGCAGGTGACAAAGCCGCAGCCGCGGCCGCCGCCCCCCTCTCTCGCCGCGAAGCATCAGCACTCGTCGCGGCTGCCATCAGCGCAGCTCCGCAGCATGAGGGACAAGTACGCTGAGCGCGCCCGCATCGCAACGGAGGTGCAGCGCAGCGAGGCCAGCCGCTCAGCGAACCAGGCGCGCCTGGAGCTGATGGCCCTTGAGCGGGGGTCACGGCCCCGCAGCTCCGGTCAGCGCGGCTCAGCGACGCCCATCCTCCCAACCATCGCGGCGGTGCCCATGTGTGATTTTGGTGGCAATTCCTCTGCTGCCGGTGTGCACAGCACCGCGGCAGCCACTGAGGATGGCGGCGAGTCCTTTGAGGGCAGCCTCCACGGCAGTCATGGGATCGCATTCCAGACGCCATCAGCATTCTTCCCAGCAGCCAGCAGTGCCACCGATGTTCTAATCAGTGGTGCGCCGAGGCACAGCATGGGATCGATGGACGGCACCATGCCCATCACTGCAGCCGGTGGTGGTGGTGGTGATGGCGCTGCCAACGGTGGTGTTAGCGGTGGTGTTGAACCCACTAGAGCTTCGGTTGCGATAACGCGCCGCCTGGAGGATCTGCTGGACCCACAGAAGCTGCAGCTCTTGACCACAGCAGAACAGTTCCAGCTTCTGTTCGACCACGGGTGCGTGGAGTACACGCACGGCGACAAGGACGCGGCCTACATGGCGTGGAATGAGGCCATGCGCATTGCAGTCGCAAGGAAGAACCGTGAGTGGATGTCGGTGGTGTCGAGTAACCTGCACCGCCTTAGCTATGAAATCCTCGCAGAGGAGGGCATGACACACCTGGGAGCCGGGGATCTGGAGGAAGCCGACAAGGCATTCGAGCTGGCTCTTGGTGTTGCCACTCAGTCCCACAACGCGGCATGGAAGGCTGCCATGCTGAAGGCACGACGCGGTGTGCAGAGAGCCCTCTTCCACCGCTGCCACGAGGCCGCCTTGCTGATGTTGGACCGGGCGCAGCAGTTGGTGCCACAGGAGCTCACCGAAGACGACTGCTTCGTCATTCCTGGGACAGAGCTGCTGGTGTCGCATACTGAACGCTTCGTCACGGAGTGGGCGCGGGTGCTGCACGTGCAAGAAGCCGTGCGCATGTGGGCGGAGTCCTCAGCAGTGGCGGAGCGTGTTGGCGGCACGGCCTCGGACGCGCTGCATGAGTCCGTGGCAGATGCGCTGAGCAGCGTGGCCGCCTTTCTTGTGCAGCACCTCTTTGACAGCGAAGTCCCCAGCGGGCTCAGCTGGCAAGGCACCGGGTGCTATCACTACTACGAGTGCGTGATGCTGAGTGAAGTGTGGGCCGACGTGCTGCAGTGCGTGGAGAAGCAGTTGCGGGGGCACCCGCTGCTCAAGGGCGTCGTCGCCACACAGCTGGGGCATCTGTACCTCGCCACCTATCAGCTCTCACTTGCTCAGACGCAGTTTGAGAGCGCTGTCGCGAGCGGCCGCATCCTCGGCTGTGTATGGCTGGAGGCAACTGGGCTCACGTTTGGTGCAATCGTGCATTGGCAGAGAGCGGACTATGCAGTCGCGGAGCGGCAGCTCATCGACGGTGCGGGCAAGTGGGAGATCGCGCGCAAGGAAGAGATGCATCTCCCCACCATCGTCTCCAAACTCACAGCCTCGCTCAACGCCACCGGAGAAACCGATATGGCCATCGGCAGCAGCGGCAGTCACTACAGTCACCCCATCGTTGCGCCGGGTGATAGTCCGGTGATCTTCACGACAGTCCCCGAGGCAGCCATCACCACCACCACAAACGGCACGCCCGACCACCTGAGGGGCCTGCTACCGCCCGACTACGCTGACTTAATGATCAATGTCAGCAGCTACTACCGCGTTTCACTGATGGCGAGCACTCACCGTTACACAGAGGCATTGGAGGCCCTGGAGGAAATGCACATACGCGAGTCCCGCGATACACTTTTTGAAAAGATGGAGGCGAACTTCACCACCCAGCCCACACTGGACCACATCGTCGCCATCTCGCGAGAGTGCCGGTCACCGTTGATTTACTATTTCCTCAGCAAACGCTTTCACTGGTCCGTGGAGCACGGGCAGTACGATGTCGAGGAGTCTGTGCTGATGTGGGTGCTGCCACAATCGCCGGAGCTGCGCTTTGTGGAGATCAATGTCACGAGGGACTTCAGGACCTCTGTCACGGCGCTGCTGCAGAAGGTGCGCAGCGGCCTCCACCTCGACCCAATCAACGCCGAGTCTGACAGCAACGACGGCATCATTCTGACACTGCACCGTGCGGCGTGGATTGAGCCACTGCAGCAGCTTTACGCAATTTTTGTGTATCCGATCCTTGACTACCTGCGCGCAATGGACCCGCAGTTCAACAGGGTGGATGGGGTGCTCACCATCGTTCCTGCAGGCAGCCTGTGGCTCGTCCCCTTCAACGCACTCATGTGCGCGAGCCAAGACGGGGCGGTGAGGTACCTGGTGGAGGATGTGGCCGTGCAGCTGGCCTTCTCCGCTACACAGTGCGCCTTCAGCTGCCTGAGCGCGCAGCGGGTGCGCCAGCGTGGGCTCCGCCGCGACGTCGTGGCTGTGCAGCCGGCAGCTACCGACCCACTGGCCGGGACGCAGCTGCCCGTGCGCTTCCCCTTTAACCCCGCGCGCTCCACCACAGAGGGCGAGCAGATCGTCTCCGCGTTGCAAGCGGGCAAGGTCGCCATTGTGCGCGAGAGGGGCAATGCCACCACCGAGGGCACAGGAGCTGTCCTGGCCAACTCTGAGGTGGTGGTGGATGACTTGGCCACCCTCCGCGCAGCCCTGCCCAAGGCTCGCCTGCTCCACGTCGCCAACTCAACGACGTGCGCCGCGGCTAGTGTGCGTGAGAGAGGGGAGGGCAACGGTGCTAACGGCGGTATCTGCGTGGTGGTCAACCGCGACACCGTGACGCTGCTCCATGCCTTTGAAGTGTGGCGCATGGAGCTGTTCGCGGAGCTGGTGGCGCTCTCAAACACGAACATCTCCCCCAGACACGTGTGTGGCACCCGTGACGACGTGCTCGTGCTCCTGCGCAGCTTCTTCAGCGGCGGGGTGCCATGCGCGGTGGTGGGGCAGTGGTGCACGCCCGACATGCAGCCACTCGACCTGTTCATCCGCTTCTACGCTTGCCAGTACAAAAGTCGGGGTGCGGTAGAGCTGGGTATCCGGGCGGCCACCACGCCCAGCGTCGCCTCCGAGCCGCGGCCGATGTCCCTCCCGGATGCGGAGGTGAGCCCAATGCGCTACAGGGCAGTGTGTCTGGCGCACGCCATGCGGAGTCTGCTGAGGGAGCAGGAGTCCATGCGGTACACGCCGCGCGCCTGGGCCGGATATCACTGTGTAGGTCACAGCTTCTTTTGAGTTTAGCTTTAGGAGGGCGTTTCTGTGAATGTGTGTATGTGTGTGGTGATGTATATGTGTATGCGTTTGTGTACGAGCCGGACGAAAAGGAGGTGTCACGATGGGTGTCTGTCCCCAGACCGACAGCACCATCACCCCACCCCCTCTTACAAGCCATCATGTAAATATGTACTTTCATTATTGTGTCTTTACCTGTCCAGCGTGCCGTCCCAAGAAGCGCTCATAGGATGTCAAGAAAATGGAAATGAACAGACCAACAGTATGCCTCAAGAGGGAGGGAAGCGGCTGCTCCGCTAGCACCTATATATATATATAATATTGCCTTCCCAGCAGTTACCACCTGCCGCCGTCCACTTGCAGCATCCATCGTCGAGAGCCCCCTGTTGCCAGAGCTCTCCCTCCTCTCCCCGCGCTTTTTATCTGCTTATCACTAACAATTAGGAGCCGAGCATACCGTCATAAGGCCACACGTGTCCCTCTGTGTGCGCGTTGTCTTTGGTCATCATAGTGAGTGGGTGTTTCGATACATATACAAAGGGGGTTTTAAAGGCGCATATGAGCAGCAGCAGCAGCAGCACAAGCAGTGCACGCCAGGTGATCTTCTTTGGCTCCGTGTTCACTAACGTGATCGGATATGAAGTCAAGGATCCACTCTTCGTGACCGCCGCTGAGCGCCAAGGTCTGATGCTGTCCTTACGCACCACTGCGATGGTGCCTTGTGTTCGAGTAGAGGAGGCGTTCGGATCAGTGGCAATCTCCTCGCCATTTCCACTGGTCCGAAAGTGGGTTGGGACGACCACACAGACGTACGTGAATGCCAAGCAGAGCCCAACCTTCCTTCCTGTGATGGTGGAGCTGGCGAAGGACGCGGCGGCGGACATGGCACCTGTGGAGGCGATCGCAGATATCACCGTCGACGATGACGCTACTGGAAAGGTTGCGCAGACACCGGGAGACGACACCCTTGAAGTCACATTCACACTGGAGGCCCAGCAGCGCGCAGGCGGCAGCGCCGCGACCGTGGCGACGAAGCGGCTGTGCATCCAGTCGTTGAATAATAGCGTTGGCCAGGACCTCTGCACAATCGTGCGAGTGCGCGTCCCAGCAAAAGCACTGCGGCTGTCTGGGGCCGGGGGCGGGCCAGGGGACTCCAACACATCACCGATCGCAGCCGCGCGGATCAACAGTAAGGCGGACGGGGCCCAGGTGGAGGTGGCCGAGGCCGACGCTGCGGTTCTGGTTGATGTAATGGTGCGTGTGGTTAGCCTCGCCGACCGCGTCCGCGCAGCCCAGGAGGCCGAAGATGTGCTCCATGAGATCTTGGCAACGCCCACACGTTCCCCGCACATGCAGCTGACGCTGGCGACGAAGGAGCGCGCCCCGTATGGCAGCCTCCCTTTGCCGGAGCTGTACAAGCACTATCGCCTCTACTTCTCCCAGTTCTACAGCAAGTCACTCAAGGAATCGTCAGAGGTGTCGCGCATGCTGGCGGTCGCCACAAACTCCGGGAGCAGCCCCGCAACATTTCCATACCGCACGAACGGGTTGACCTCACTGTGTCTCAACCGCGTGCTGCTGGGGGATGAAGCCTTTGCGCCGATCCTACTCACGTTGGCGCACTGCACGAACCTGCGTGAGCTTACGGCAAACCAAAACAAGCTTGGCGATATTACCTGCGCGCGGCTGTGCGCCCTCCTCTCCCGTCACCGCTACTTGCACACGGTGTCGCTCGAGCACAACTGTATCTACGAGGGCGGCGCTGACCAGCTGCTGCGTCTCGTGAGGCGCAACCACCGTCTCGCCCACGTCGACATCGCCGGCAACCCCTGCTCCGCCGCGATCATCGCCCGCATCGCACAGGTTGCCACTGCCAACGCTGACGGCATCAGGAACGACACGCTAAACGTGCTGTCCCCGCAGTACGGGTACCTCACCTCCCCCGCCTCCCTGCCCAGGGTCTCTCTCAAGCAGGCGCTGAGCGTTTGGGCGATGCTCTCGGCCTCCGCGGTCGGTGATGTGGACGTGTGGGTGCGCAACAGTACGACAGAAGCGATGGACAACTACGAGGATGCGTCTGTGGTGGTTCGGGAGAAGTACGCGGCGGCGGTAGCGAGTGCGTCCTCGCTGATCCCAGCGGTGGCACGTGCACCTCTACTCAACGAGATCGCACGTACGGTCTCGGTGGGGATTGCAAGGGTGTCGGCAGATCCGCTGGTCCGGTCAGTGTTCACAGATGTGGAGAGTATAAAGGAGCAGCAGCGGAAGCGCAAAGAGGAGCGTGCGGTCGAGGCACAGTGCCTCCCACCGACCCTGCAAGCTGCCGTGGACCAAGCCCAGCAGGCACAGAGCACCGTCTCTGCTGTATCGGACGAGGAGGACATCTACAGCACCTCGTTTCTCCGCCTAGTCGTCACCACCATGCGGGGTGTCGCGAATGATACAGAATGGGCGCAAGTGGCGGCGGTGATACAGGGGATCGGGCGACGCCAGCGAGCGATGGGCGTGATGCCTGAAGACTACTGGTTGGCCACGCACGTCTTCATGAAGTCTGTGTACGTGAGCTGCGGGACGGATGAGATGCCTGCCGAATCTATCGCCGCATTTCTCATGACCCTCGCACTCGGCATACGCACAGCGGTGGGGGAGGATATGATCTAAGCATATATATATATATATATATATACTGTTAGAAAGAGAAGAACTGTTGACCGGTGGGAGGTCCCATGCTCTCCTCTGCGTACACATCCACAGGTACACACAAACACATTGATGCCTGTGTATGTGTGTGTCTCTCTCTCTGCGCTGGCATCGTTGTACATGCAACTCACTTACGAAGCCGCATTTGTGTTGGAGTTCGTGCTAGAGATCAGTTTTGTTTTATTCGTCCCCCACCTCCCATCGTTCCTGGTTGGTGATAGAGGTGGTGGGCGACTGCGCGTTAAATGAGAGCTCAATTACAAAGGAGGGGAAGGCAGAGCTAAAATTGAGACGGAGGTGACGGATAGTCTGTACTACTGGCACAGCGCCCCTCACCCCCTTCTGCTGTCAGAGTTCTTCCCACCCATTGGCGCATTACTCTCGCGTGTGTGTGTGTGTGTGATCCTGAGTATTATAGGTTGTTGGGAGTTTGTGTGACATTGTCTTTATAGGGCTGTGACGATGGGTAGATAGAAAAAATATATACTGTCATTGTTGTTTCTTCTATTACTGGACTCCACGGGGGGGAGGACGATGTTGTGGTGTAAGTGCACTCACAGACCCCTCGTAGCCACCTCGTAATGGGTTACGGACCCCCCCCCCCCCCCCCCCACCCCCCCAAGACACCCAGAGCGGTTCGACGCCCCCCGACCCCCCCCACACCCCCCCCCCGCGCCGCAA
>JAODGE020006363.1:0-31855 GCA_027574965.2 Ecitophya simulans
ACTTTCCTGCAGCGAGCGCCGGTGTGGTGTCGGCCCCAATATCCGCAGGCATTACCTCCCAGTACGTGGATAATCGGAACCTCATCGGCGGGGCTGCGCCCTCTATGTACATTCTGCAGCGCTCGGTGATGCCCAACTCTCCCTTTAATCTGCCTAATGTTCCTAATGGGGCCTATGACGGAGGCAGTCACTTCACTGCTCATCATGCAGCATTGATGCCGCAAGGTGCAGTTGAGGTACGCCAGCAAGCAACTCTATCACCAGGCATGACGACATACGCAGATTTTCAATTTGTTCCCGCATACCAAAACTCTGGCTACTTCATAACCCCTTGAGGGAGCCCGCAATGAGGTGGGTGCTTCCCGGCAGAGATGCAGTATCATTATATCTTCTCTTTCCTTGTTTGTGTTGTGCCTGGTGTCTTAGGATTCCGTCTTTTTTTTACTTTTGCCTTCACTTTGATCACAAGTTGTTTCAATTCTCTTCATCACTTTCATTTCTCCCTGGTGCTTGCTATCCCTCCCTTCCCCAATCTAACCCTTTCCTTCCCTGTCATTCTTGTTGAACCGCTTGACTTGAGTGAGAAAGAGAGATTGTGTGAGAGGGAGAGGCCACCTTCACGACATCGTGGAGGTTCACTGAAGGAGCAAAAGTCTGCAGGAAGCGCTTTTTTTAAAACGTCACTCTACCGTGGACCTGCAGTGTGTGCAGCGGTACAGTGCCTCTAATGCGGACGGACAGGATTGTCTCTCTTGTTGTGATTTTTGTGTGTTTCCTAATTTTCTTTTTTTTTACTGAGAGTCTTCTTTTTGTTGTTGTTGCTTTCGGTTTAGAATATTGAGTTACAAGACCTCGTGCCCATATTCCATACATCAGCGAGCCAATGTGAGTTTGGAGGCAGTGTGGAGGTTCACCTGTGCAAAATAAAACCAATATAGCATATATATATATGTACCTTTTTCCCATTCTCCCCCCTAAACAGCTACGTTTTGTTGGTATGCAACAGTACTTTCCTCACAAGTCGTTTCATTGAGGAAATGACCTTTTTTTTGATGTGGTTATTTTGCAAGCGTCGCATACTGCCTTGTGATTCGCACGATAGTTGCATCTATTTCTACTCCGTTGTTTTTCTGAGGAGGCATAATTAAGAAAGGGATCCCTTGATATAATTAGGTGCGCGCGCCAGCATGATTTCATTCCCCGTTTGTTTTATACTTCTCCGCTCGGTCTACACGATCCCTGGATTGTTGTGACGTTATTTTTCTACGTGCCGCTCATGAGGGTGCTAATGTCAGTGTGTGTTTGTGCTCGCGCGTTCATTTTGTTCCATTTTCAACACCTAGTCTCAGCGGTGCATCTGATCTTATAAGTGAGACAGTCAGTGAATGTGTGTATGTGTGTGCGTATTTCTGTCCCTATTTTATGAATCACAAATTAAACAAAACCGGAAGTTCCTACCTTCTGGAATTGCAGTACCAACGTAGATACAGTAAAGATAAATAGCAGCACACCAATGCACACTGCACTCATGCGGGAAGATATACACAGCAGTCACTCCCTGCGTTTTTTATTTACTACCAAAAAAGTGTTCTTGTGTCGTGACTGTCGACTCGTGCGCAATGATGTCCATTTGCTGACTATGTGGTTTCTTGGGAGGCCTGACTGTGTCATACATGCGATGCGGTTTCGCAGTTGTAAGTAAGTAGAAAGCAAACATTCCCTTCACATTTCGCTTGAGATCGCATTTTTTACTTCTCGTGTTTTTTTTTTGCGTCTTTACCTTTTTTCTCTCTTTGGTTTTACCTCTTTCTCTGTTTTGTGGACACCAGGTCGACACTCGGTTCTTCTGCGATCAATTAAATTCATATGGTGTTGTTGCCTTAAATAATGGTAACACTGTATATGATTACTTCTGTCTTGTGTCATCGCTGCCCCCACATCAGCATGGTACCATGTGTGGTGGTACATTTGCAATTTCCTGGGGAGCTGCTTACACCATTTTTGTGTATATGTGCTTATGTGCACACGCCTGTTTCTTGAAAGTTGTAGTACATCTGTATGCTGCCCCGTAGTTCACTGAGGAGACGACTTTGAGCTGGCTTCCCCTCCGCTTTTCTCATTCCTCTTTGCTTATTCCATCACGAAACCGGCGGTAGACTATTACGCAGAAAGAAATATATAGAAGTCAATATCGGTTGTTGTGTGTGTGCGTGTGTGCGTGTGTATGTGTGTATGTGTGTGTTTATATATGTCTGTGCTACCTCCCATCTCCCTTTCAGTTTCCCTGTTCTTCAACACCCTTTTGTTGTGCACGCTTCAATGTATGAAGAGCTTGTGTTTTCTTTTTGTGTGTGTGTACGACTTCCTTGTGAGCCACTGACTGGTTTACATAGTATTGCTTATTCCCCACTTCACATCAAACTACAGCCCGCAATCTTATTATTTTTTGCTACTGCGGCTCATGGATACGAGGAGAGAATTGCTCGCGTAGACCTGTTGAGCGCCCTTCCCCTTTGGTCTATTTTTGGAGGAAAGGAGGACGATTACATAGGGGCTCCGTCAATTTTTTTTTTTGAGACCAGGCGTATTTACTTTCTATAGTTGTTATTTTTTTATTTTTCTTATCGCCGTCCACCTCCTCGACACACGCAACAATGAAGAACCACTGCCGGTGTCTTCTGCTTTCTTTGGGCTGAGGCAATGCGTACGACGAACAGCCATCGGTGACTTGACATTTTTGTTTCCCGGAAATTGTGTCTCTTGGAGGGAATTGTTCATGTGCCCTGTTTCAGTAAATTAAGTACACACACAAACACGTCTATATTCATGCACACACACACAAACCGCTTGCTCCCTATCAGAATTTTTTTTATGTGTACTTCGACCTTGCTTCTCCACCTCTTTCAAAGAACTAAACAACGCCAGATTTCATTTTCACCACACTGCTTTTACTTTACTTTTCCTTTTCCACTGTTTTAGCACGTACTTCCCCTTCTCGTTTTTTTGTACCAATACCAAACTTATACGTCTGTACGCTGGGGTGATCGCGGTAATGTGCAAAATTTACTAGAGTATTTGCAATGTATAACCCATCGTTATTATTCTAAGCGTCAATCGTGACTGTTTCGTTCACCATCTTGTTGCCTCGACACTGATTGTCATTGGCATTAGCAGAATACTCACTGCTTGCTTTGCTTTTTTTTTAGATATTTCTCTCTCTTTGTTTGGTAGCATATAACAATACGTATGTGTTTGTTATAGTTATCTCTGTAACTGCTATTTATTTACTTTGTGCACGCAGCGTCCCATAAACCGTGTTGTACTCCTTAAACCTGACATCTGCGGGCCATCTGTGCTAGTAGGTGCCCTTTTTCTTTTGCACTTCTTTTTTGTTCGTTTGTTTCGCCCCCCTCCTCCCTTCGATTGTGCGTGTCCGCGCCTTCCCAGCTTAGCTCTCCTCCTTCTTGCTTGTGATTTGTTCAACATCAAAAACGAAATTACTATTACTTTTTTTGTGTGTGTGTTTACCAACCCATATACGTCTACATATCTTCAATCACTGCCGAAAAGTTGTGATCACTGTAATTATTGTTTAGCACTTGTGAGGGATTGGGTGGGAAATAAACACTACAGTAAAAAAGAGAAAGGAAACATATCATAGCGGAATAGGCTTCTTTTCTCCCCCCACCGTGGTAGAGAGATGAGGAAAGGGGTCAGGGAGGGTCTCTTGCCACACAGTGTTTCTTTATTATTATTGTTTGTGTTTCCTCGTATCTTATAGAATACGATCTCCCACTGACTTATGTTAGAGGAAATGGGAGAGTGAAGGGGGCACCGCTTTAGTTTCTTCCATTTCTTTTATTTTGGTGATCCCACTGCTGTCTTTTGCCGTTTGCCTCGTAGCAGCAGCCACGATGACAAGTGGGGGGTGGGCCCACAAGTAAAACAATAATAATCATAATCATAACGCGAGAGCAATCAGAGTACTTCAAAGAAGAAGGGATATCGAATAAGAAACTCAGCTATTATTCACGCGCACAAGTGAAGGATAAATTAGTACACTCAATTAGCAATGCTCCTGATGCGAGTGTGCGCGCCAGTGCACAGGGGGAATTGTGGAGGTTGCGTATGACGTTTGCGCTGAAAGGCCAGGAGGCTGGAATGCTGAAGTAACAACGATACCACATCGCACTCCGTTTTGGGATACTTTTTTTTTTTTGCATCACTGGCGCATTGCCTTCGCAGGCAAAGTACATCTCCGTATGCTGTGAGAGGAAGGACGGTAAATTCTAACCATAAAAAACAATAAGGAACATGATGGTTGTCTCAAAAAAGAGGGAGTTTCGGCGCGTCACGGAGCGCGATTGTGAACGCATTCAAAGGGTTTAAAAAAGGGTGTGACGGTCAAGATATTTGAGAGTCTATACACACTGAGCGCAACGAGGGAAAACGTCTGCTGCTTTTAGTAGTTTGCCTTTTTTTTGTTTAATCAGTTGTGTTTAGTAAACTATACGAATGAGAGCATATCTTTGACAATGTGTGCGTGTGTGTCTCTGTGATCGACTTCACGTGTTGTAAAGGTTCCATCACACACACGCACATGCAGCAACTGCACAGAAGCAGAGCATTCCCTTCCTGGTGAGAGTACCTTCCGAGGTGACGTCTCTCTTTTTTTCATCTTTTCTCACGTAAGATAGAAAACCGAAACCATTTTTTTTGTTATTTTGCACTTTTTTGTACCTGACATCCAAATATATAAAAAAATGAACTCCATTTGCATTCCATTCTCTCTCTTTTTTTCAGATAGCTGTCGACTGTGATGCCGTGGCAACTGCAAACCGCAGTCTGGGTTATCTTCATTTTCCCCTTTTATTATTGACATTAGCCAATTTGTCCGTGTATTCCTTTTCCTATGTTTCAGCATACATGGATGGACGTGCGACGCGCATCGGAGTGTGCAAGAGCGTGGCACTTGGAAAGCTCGAAAACGCAAAAGCACAAGGATTAGCGGAGAGTCCGACAATTACATCATCCATGTGAATTTGACTGTAATGTGCACATCTGCACTCTTGATGGTATCAACACAAAATTCGTTTCCCCCCCTCCCCACTCCATTATTTTTTTTGTTGTCACATGAGCGAACGGTAAACTTACACTTATACTTTGAGGAAACACCAAATACAACCGAAACAATAGTGAACATATATATATATATATATATATATATTTGTTTATTTTAAAAAACACCCACAGAAACATCAAAGCTATTTTACTCTATTCTCTAGATACTCATCCCTTATGTGATTTGATCGAATGGGTGCCTGCTCATGTTTCCACGGCTGTTCGTCTAAAAAAGCAGAGCATCCGACCCTATCCCCAAATGAAAAAGTACTGCTCTCAAGTGAAAGAACAATACTCTAAAGGAAACCAACATAATCTTGAGTACAGCGTGAGGCTCGAAGGCCATACCCTCAGAAGTCACAATAACGGGTACTCATACATGCGAGTAGATAGTTATATAGGCTGCCTTGATAGTGAAAGCATGCAACACATTTGATGTGCGTGTGTACGCGAAGAGCGATACTCGTACACGCCCACTGCTAATCCTAATAGTAATAAAAGTAATTTGCACAGTGCCGCAACTAAACTTTAGATCCATATGTAGTGTCCTTCTATTATTCCCCTTCCTCGATACTTCTGTTTTTTTTCTCGCTTTCTATAGTTAGACCTTTTCTCACTCAAAAGCCTTTCACCAACGACACACATACACACGCACATACACACAGAGACGCGCACATAGTAGTGTGCATTAGAATACACTGTTTCCTTCAACCAGTACTTTCTTACAGACCTCCGGAAGGAGGGGGGGGGGTGCATTTGATTCCAGTACCCCCTATGCGTGATGCCCGCTCGACTGCGGCGATCGGTGGTGCGTCAAACCTCATGATTGGCAGCGGCACCGAGAGGAGGGCCACACTGCAGTGGATAGTTCGATACTGCAACAGAGCAGGGGCGGGGGCCTCGGTGTTCACCCACCAGGACGAAGTGACAGTAGGGTGCACAGAATCTCCTCTTTATAATGCTGGTGCCATCACCGCCCCCCAGAGCGCTGGCCACTGTGGCGGCTGCTTATGGAGGGGGCCATCATTGAAGAGGCGCGGCACACAGGAGGCACTTGCGTGGGTGTGTGTGCTGCAGCTGCTACTGCGTCTGCACTGTGGTGCCGAGGAAGTTGGCGCTGCTGAAGCGCCTGATTTGGAGAGACTTGCTGTATACGGGTCGGTGGTGGCACGTGGCGCTTTGCAGAGTCTCCTGCAGGGCTATTTCCTCCAACTCATTGCGGAGTACCAAACGACCCTTCCCGTCCTACCCGTCTCACAGCAGTCACACCACGCAGCACCGGAGTTGGAGAAAAAGCCACCACCACCAGCAGCGCCGCCGTGTGATCCGGTCTTAGCGAAATTCCCAGCTCACTACTTCGCGGACCGTATTCACACTCACACCGCGCAGCTGCTCAGAAAACTGTCTGCCACACTTACAACGGCTACCGCCCGTGCCCCCACTTGTGCAGGGTCGAGGACAGGCGCGGCATCACACCTGCACCGCCTGCGACAGTTGAGGCCTCAGCGGAAGCGTGCTCGCTCCGTATCCAGCGTGGAGAGCGACTCGAGTAGCCTGATAAGCACCTCTTCGTCCTCACGCGGGGAGGAAAGCGAAGGCACTGAAGCGGAGGGGGACGCCTCAACGCAGTTACTCCAGCAGATAACTAGCGAGGAGGACGAGCGTTCGGTTGCCGAGTTGGCATCGCGTCGCGGATGGTGCAAGCGATGCCGGTCACCCTAACTCACAAAACTAGCGCTCCCCCTGTCTTCTTTAAACGCATAATTCATATGAATGGTGAGTGCTTATACATCTTCATTCAGAACTGTACGCTCTTCTTATCCTCTGAGAGGTATATCTAGCGGGTCCTATATATTCACTGGCGCCACGGCATTCAGTTTTCGTTGCTTCCGTTTATCATTCTTTTTTTTCCGTTGTTGTCTTGTTTGTGCTCTGACGCCTTCACAACAGCCAGTGGTAGTGGCGGCTGGGTGTGGGGGGTGAGGCGAAGAAACCCTCACCCAATCCCCCCCGTCCCACTCTTGCTTCTTTGCACATTCGTGCAGTCATATGTGGTGCACATCCACTCTTTCCGGTATTCTCAGTCTTCTCAGATTGTAACTACGTGCCCAAGCGCTCTGACTCCTATGTAAAGCCGGTTGTGGCACTGCATGGACGACCTGAATTTGTACTTAGCGGGGGTGCACTTCCCTTTTTTGTTGTCTCCAGATGCATACATGACTCAGCTTCCCACTGATTTCACTAATGCAATTGCTTACTCTTTCAAATCTAATATATTGTGATCCATTTCGGTAAATGATCTCATCGGACGTTAGTGGCGATATATCACCAATAGTGACTTAATCCTTCTTTCCCCGCGCGTGTCTCCACATGGCTGCTGAGCGAGTCGAGGCTGTGCTGGAGCACATCACGTACACCAAGGGGGTTGTCGGTGCGGTGGTGTGCTCGACTGATGGGCAGCCGATCAGGGATAGCTTCCAGAGCCTCGACCGCTCAGTAGCAGCGGCGTACGCACAGATGGCAGCAGAGCTAGCACGACAAGCGGCACTCATATTCAAAGCGAACAAGGCATCTAAGGAAGCCGCCGATGGTACTCCTGGGAAGAAGGCGAAGAGCACCACACCTGTGGTTGCGGAGAGCCCTCTAGAGCTTCTCCGTGTTCGCACTCGACAAAACGAGATCATCGTGCGCTGCAGTGAGGAGTTCCTGATCGTAGTTGTACAAGAGCCCTCTGATTAGCGGATACACACACATACACACACACACTGCTGCAGGAGCTGCAGGGATATTGATGCAATGTAAACTTTGAATACAGAATATCGTCATTCTGACCCGTGTAGGGTGTTGGGCGACTTACAGTGGGGAATGACACGAAAATTCGAGCAAGATGACTGAAAAAGTGAAGGGTGGGAAAAAGGCAACCCTCACGACACAAGACCAGCGTGACTGCGTGTCCTTCCGTGAGCTGCTGGCCGAACGGGAGTGGAATCGCGAATGCATGAGAATGGGAAGTTGGCGCGCATGATTAACGGTTCGCACACGTATACACACATGCATACAAGGAACGGGCTGGGGGTAATCAACTCACTTCTTACATGTACTCTCTATATATCTCCAATAGCTTTCCCTGCTTTTGTTTTCCTCTCCACTCACAGTAAGACGGCATTGATAGAGCGGTTCTTGCCTGGCGACACTCAGTAAGGAGGGGGCGGGGAGTGTGAGAGGAGGAGGCAACGTTTAGGAGACCCTGGGCCCTCAAATTTCTCCGAGACTGTCTGCGTGGCGATGATGATGAGGAGCCGCCGCATGCCAAAGTTTCGATCCGTGGCGGTAGATATTGAGTTCCTGAAGTACCACGGCAAGTATTATGCTCGCTCCATTGCTTTCGTCCCTCTTACGGCTGCTCCACGAGTCGCGAGGAGACCCGCTTCTGACGTTCAGTACCTCCCCATGGGCCTTGTGACCACCTTCCACGAATCCGCCACAGTCATCGCCCTCGATGCTGGCACTGTCATGCGGTTGGCTGAGGCATTGCCGTGCGGAGAGGTGCTGAAACCCTGTGTTATCACTGCCTTCAGTGCACACCAGATGCCAGCGGGTATGCGAACTCAACAGCCCCTGCAGGCCACAGCGGCTGCCGAGCACTTCAGTCAGGAGCTGAAGGTCAAGTGCAGTACCCGCAGCAGCGCTGAGGTGCCAGTTCCGGCGGGTGGCACGGCACCCAGCGAGGTCGTCTCAGCAGGCGGTCTGTCAGCGACCATAAGGGGGCCATCCACCACGTCACCTAACAGCCCCGCGACACTGGGGAGGAGTACGCGGCCGCCGGTCGCTGTGGACTGGCAACTCCATAAAGCAGAGCGCAGTCTGCGTGCGAGGGTGAGCATAGCCGAGCACTTCGAGTCCCTTGATCCCTATTCGATCCCAAACGTTCACCACTTTGCCGCAGAGCATCTGAGCGCCCTCTACAGCACCCCGGTGCACCAGGACCCTTTCACGGCCGTCGCCCAGCACCTCTCACCGCTACTCGCCTATGGGAAGGAAAACCAGCGACACCGTGCACTCACCTTCATGTTGCGTTCCTACCCTACGTTCGCACAAGACGTGCTAAGGTCCAGCTTCTCCGACGAGGCTGCATGGCAGGTGTGGCTGCACGGGTGTGCTGCAGCGGTGGAAGACGCGGTGCTTGCAGGTAACCGCGCTCACCGCGCTTTGCATGAGCCGCTCGACGAGGGTGACGATCCCCTGCAGTCGGGTAGCAGTCGCATTCGCTACATGGAGTGCACCACATTAGAGGAGCTCTCACAAAGTGTGAATGTCACGTGTGCGGCACTGCTGAATTCAAATAATCCCAGTTTGATAAAGTTTTTTGCCTATGGGAACATGGATGCCACAGCGCTGCATACCACTCTGCAGTTGAGCCTCTCCGTGTCGAAAGGGAGGGCACGTTATGGGCGTGCACAATCTGCCGGCCGCACAACCTTCCGAGCTGGGGCGAGGGGGGGGGGACACCGGTGAGCTAACTGCCACTGCACCAGAACCACCCTTTCTCACGTCGGTCTTTGACGCTCGACTTGTTGACGTGACGGCCCATCCGCTCTTTAGGCTAAGTGGCACTGCCCCACCGGGTGGCCGGACACCGGCTCTCAGAGTTGCACTAGAACGGTCGGCGAAGAGCGATGCTACGGCGCAGGCGCTGCTGGATACGCCACGCCCCCACGACCCACTGTGGGACGTGAGGGCGCTCGCCTGCGTGTGCGTTGCTTCTGGGATTGTTAAATGACCCGCAACGCATCCTCGCTCTCATCATCACCCTTTTTGTTTTGCTAAAGGGAATTTTGAGCATTCCGATTCAGCACATGCGCGCTTCTTTGTTGTTGTTTTATCGTGCTATGTCTAACCTGCGACCGGTATATTACGTTGTAGAGCCGAGAAAAGACGATGACGGTGGTAAAACGTCCCCGACTCTACTGTGCGTGATCCTCTTAAGCTCCCATTCCTACTCACCTCCTCCTATTCTTCCGCTCTGCCTATTTACTACCACGCCACGCGCGGGGACCTGTCCACGCACGGACAAAAGGCAGCAATAACACAGATACACACATACACATAAAAGGGTGAGTCAGTCAGAGACACTTCTTCAACTCTTCCGTCCTCTCCTCCCTTCTGGACGACTGCCATGTGGCGGGTCACGCGCCTTCTGGCACGTGGACACCGCCGCCGTAAGGCTCATGGAAGGTCAAAAAGCCTCTCCAGCTTGACAGCCCCTAATGTTCACCGCTCATGGGGAGATCTGAGCAACCTTCAGGATGTCGAGCGCAGAGAGATTTTGCATGGTGAGTGGCGCCAGGCCAAGCCCATCCAGCTGGTGCCTGACACTGCTGACCGTGACCATGGCGGGTTCACTGAGCCTGTGACCTTTTCCTCAGAGGAGGCTGCTGGTCGCTTTCTTCAGCAGGAGACTGACGAGGACGCGAACGAGGCTCGAATCCCGACACTGCAGCTAGCACAGGATCTCTTCTCTGATCTTGCAGCAACCTCTGATGAGGAGTTGGGCGTTGAGGCTGGGGCGATGGGTGCCGCAACTCTTTCGGATGAGGCACGCCAGGACGAGGGAAGAGATGTGCACCGTCAGTTCTTTGGCGATTACTACGTGAGCCAAGGAGTCATCACACAGGAACAGCGCTACGCCTTCATTGACGCGATGTTGCTACCGGCGGCTGCTCTCTTTGAGGTGAACACTGAGCTCCCGCTTGTGCGTCTTGTGCAGCGCGACCAACTTGAGAGGCATGGCATGTGGAGTGGTGACGGTGTGGTGCCTGTGTTGAGGGCCACTAGCGACCCACTCGTCTATTGTGTCGATATGATGCCCACACAGTTTTTAGGATCGCCGCTGCGGTCTCCCTACACGGCAGAGCAGTCCCGCCTTGCCGCCCGCGAGGAGGCGGGCTTCCAGGGCGGTGCTATCGCAGAAGGGCAGGTAAGCGATGCCGATCATTCTGCAGATGCGCTCTTCGCCATGCTGAGCATCGACGGCGGTGGTGACGTATCCACCGAGGAAGGTGGCGGTGTAGATGTCTCACCATCAGCATCTCCAACACCAATGGAAACGGAGGCGGCGACGCTTGCATCGTCAACTTTCTACCACGGTACCAGTCCATCTCAGCCCCCATCTGTGGGGCACATTCACTGGCTACAGCGACAAGTGGCAGCCAACACACTCACAGTGACTGATGACTTCTCTCGCGTGGTGGCGCTCCTGTCCACTCATTTGGCGATGGCGCACACGCGGGACATCGCGAGCACGTCTCTGCCTCCACCCACAGTTATCTTCGATCTTTGTGGGGCCTCACTGGTCACCGCGAACACTGCGCACAGCTGTTATCGCGATGTTGCCCACAGCGCCTTTAACGCGGTGCATACAGCTACCACAGACGCAGAGGCCACAATAGCAGAGTCGCTTGTAGTGGTCACCACGCTTCCTCCACCGCCGCCAATGTCGCCTCGGTCAAAGCGGTGGGACGGCGATGGCGCCGCCCCATCCACGATTAGCCTCTCGGACCGGGCACCGAACCTGCTCTTCATCATGGAGCCGAGCGCGCAGAAGGCACGCGCCGTGTGTGAGCCACTGTCACGCCGCTGCGCTGTTATACTCTGCCTCCCCCCTACTACTGATGACGGTGTGCGACCACGGGTGCTGCTCGGCAACGAATCTCACGACGGTGAGGATCAGGCCGCACCGAATCGCTTTGTGCATCTCTGTACTGCTGCTAATGCCCACTTCACTCACCTGCGCCATTCGCTGCTTGCAGCCTTTGAGTACGCGGCCGACCGGGGCTCCGACGCCTGGGTACTGTACGGTACGCGAAGCATGAATCCGGTGGAGAACGAAGCGGTGGTGTGCTCTGTGCTAACCTCACTGGGGCGCGACAGGGGCGAGGGGTGCGGCGTGTTGACGGTGGAGTGCGTGCCTCTTGGCGCGGTGGCTGCGTTGGCTCAGCTGCCGGTGGAGGAGCTGGAGGTGCTCACATCCTGCTTGGCGGTCGGGCGGAGTGGGCTGACAACATGGGTAGCTGTAGAGGGCGGCCCCCCGGAGCAGGAGGCGCAGTGGTGTGATGCCGAAGTGGTCCAGGCGGTGGCCGCCGCCGCATGGAGGCCAGACCCACTCGTTCATCACTGTGATGGTGGCTTTCTCATCGCACTTCGTGTGCACCGGGGCCCCCGTGGAGGGCTATCAAGCCTGCGAGCAGCTGTGGAACCAGCCAGTGACCTGAATTACCTGCGCTTAATCGACTGCGGTGACCACATGGCCATGGCCACGCCCGCGGCGGCTGAGCTACTGAAGGATCTTACATCATGTGCAGCAGCAGGGGGGCCGCGGGACTCTCACTGGCGCCCCGCTCTTAGTGGGGTGGCAGTCGGCACCCGCTGTGCCCGAAGCGACGCCCTTGTGCTCTCCAGTGCGATCAGCGACACGGAGGCGGCGCGCGCTGTCCTGGCGGACACTGACGCAACAGTTCCAAGTGCCACCATGTCCGTTACCTTCATGTGCGAATTACTCCGACGGAGGTGGATTGAATCGCGGGCGGTGCGGCGGCGCTTGCGGCAGTTGGTGCTGTCAGTGGGCGACGCGCACGAAGTGTTAGGTCTGAAGCGCGAGCTGACGATGTTCCTGCAGGAGTTCGGCTCCCTTGCCCTGCGCCTGACAGAGGAAAGTAGCAGCAGCAGTGATCTGCTGTTAGGCACTGGGGTAAGTGTGCTTGTAAGGCTGAAGCCGTTGTCGGAGCGCGAGGGCGAGAGAGGCGAAATGGCACTGCACGATGACGTGGCAGCAGAGCTCGCGAGGGTTGTGGTGGCTGTGCAGCTGCAATGTACCCCAGTGCCGAATGTCGCGAGTGCACTTCCTGAATTTGTGCTCCGGCTTGCTGTGCCACCGAACATGCCAGATTATGGTCAGCATGAAAAGGCTATTGCAGAGATGGCAGTTGGGCTGCGTGACGCACTTGTGTATGTGCAGCGTCTCAGTGGGTGCGGTGATGCACCACTCTTCGAGGCGACGGATGCCGCTGCCGCGCCATCCGCGGAGGCACCGCTATCCACATCTGCTCCACCTGAGCTCGCGGATGACGAGTTTGAGATAGTAGAGTCACCATCGTCGGCGGGGATGTGCTCGGACTCTCACTCACTGCTTTCATACGGGGAAAAACATAGAACTGAGAAGAAGCTGCGAGGCCTGCACCGAGAGCTGCGCTGCGCTGGCTGGAGTACTGATGATGTTGGTGCTGGTGGTAGCGCTGTGAATGATTGGGTCCGTGACGTACACTACGGACAGCGCCGCAATCGCTGACGACTCGACGAGGCTGACATTTCATTTTGTTTGAGAGGTATAATCACACAGACACACACACACACACACACATACACTCACCCATACACATGCATAATAAGTACGCTTGCATCCATTGAGCCGACTCGCTCTACAGGGTCAGTTGTTGCGGCAATCCATGTGGAATGAGCGTGCTTGCCGTCATTGTATGCTGCCTTTCACACTTGACCCACCACTGCTTTCCTGTGCACACTTCACGACTAACGTTTGAGTCGCTGCTTATACTCACAGTTTAGTGATATCTTGAAAGGTTTTCCTTTTCTGTTCTTCCCTTCGGTCATGTCAAAGATGTCTGTTCTGAATTTTACCTCGTCTTCGGGTGCGTTCTCATCGTGGGCTTCCTACTCGTCGGCGGCGCAGGCAGAAGGCTCGTCAGTTTTTTCCGGAGGTTCCTCCGCATTACAATCCTCGTCGTACGCCTTTTCGTCCTTAGTGTCCGACGCCGGAAATGTATCAACAACAGCGACACCCTCCACGGGCTCTCCTCTTGCCTTCTGTCAACTACTTGGGATATTCCAGCAAGGTCTTCTGTTCTGTGTGTTGGCTACTTGCTTCTACATTACCGCGTGCATCTCCATGAGTGCTGTGGGGGAATTTACCACCAGCCAGATGGCGCCACTAACGTTTCTGCGGGATGCAGCTCTGAAGGTTGTTCATATGATCGAGAACTGTGTCAACCGCAGCCGGAACAGCGTTTATGCAGGGGTGTCGTATGAGGAAAACAACGGATCTAATGCGTTCAGTGGATTTAATGAGCCCTCTGGTGGCGCAGTTTGAAAGGCTGCTGTCGTCATGATCGTGACTCTGGATAGAGGGGTGGTGCTGTATCCGAGAGTGAGTGATAGCGCTACTTTAGGAAAGAATTCATTGTACTGAAGTCTCTTTCTCCTCCTCCCTCTTTCTCCAAATGGCGTCACTGGTATTTTTTACGTTCTTGTATATACGAGAGCCCAACAAGAAGAAGCGCATATTCACACACACACACGAACGAAACGCTGCGGTAACATCTATGGAAAGGTGTCATCACGCTGTCCACCTCAACTTTTACTAAGGAGGCTCTATGACCCTGCGAAGCCACAATCTACGGTCCCTATCTCGTATTTCCTGCCTGCTCTACTGTCTTCCCCCTCTCTTTGCGTGTACACACACACACACACACATGTGCGTGGTAGCTACAGTTTCGCGTATCTTGTTTCTGGTTTTGCGATTGAATGCGTGAGCGCAGACTGGGGATCGCTACGTAATCTACACAGCACATCATATACAGACCGTAATATAGAGCAGTGAGTTGTATCTGCTGTTTCAGGGTTTCTTGCTTTGTGTTTCCCATTTAACTTTCAGTGCCTTTCTCTGTATTAGGTTGAATATTTATTACTTCAACATACACCACACAGACCAGCTTGATATTACACTTTTTGGTAACAACTACGTGTATTTCAAGCCGCTCTTCCCTTTATCCCATATATACATAGGTCTATTAAAAGTGGCCTTTTTCGTTAAGTTATTTCCATTTTCTTTGAGTCTTTGCAAAACAGAAAGCGCGCCTCCACGCTGATGGGTACGCAGAGAGCACCACTCTTTCTTTGACTAACTTTCCGTGAGCGTGCACGCGCATACATACACATATATCCGTTTCTACGCTGTACTAGCGCACAAACAGTAAGCAAGAGAATAAGAGGATCTCTTTTAAGTAAGTGGCACGCCACTCTATTGCTGCTACTCCCTAGCCTTTGTTTAATCGTGTGTTGCTCACCAGCACGCAGTCGACAGTAGCGATAGGACAACTGTTGTTTTTGCTTTCTTGCTTGTGCGTGTAAATGGCATCCCGTGCGCAGGACGATAACTGTGACGAAGGGGCCGTCACTGCCGTGCCGCTGTCCTCCGGCGACGAGGAGGGGGTGAAGCAACCCGAGGTGCACTCCGCGGCAGAGCGGCTCTTCCAGAAGGCCCCATGGACACGCAGGGTGCCTGTTCTTGGGAGGGTGATTGAGGCATTCGGGCCCAAGATGACCCTCTCACTCGGGTACTCATACTTCTTCAGCAAGGGCGCAGCTGGGACTATCGTGTACTCCTCCATGCAGCCTATGTACATGCGGCGCTTCGGCACGACAGCAACCCGCTACCAGCGTCTCTCCTCGCTCCACAACATGGGCTGGGCTATCAAGGCCTTTGTCGCCGCTATCACCGACGCATTTGCCTTCCTTGGATACACGAAGCGATGGTACATGCTGATGTGCTGTGTGGTTGGCGCGGCAGCCACGCTCGCTTACGGGTTGCTCCCTGCGAGGCCATCGTCAGCAGATGGGGCGGCGTGCATGGTGTTCCTTGCCTGTCTCTGCAAGGCCAGCATCGACGTCCTCTCGGAGGGACATTACAGTCGGCAGATGCGGCGTACCCCCAGTGCCGGCCCCTTTCTGATTAGCTGGGTCTGGTGGATGATTAACGCAGGCAACGCAGTGGGCTATGTTATTGTTGGCCCCATGTCAGACGCAGGCCTCGCCTACGCCTCCTTGTTCATCTCGGCCGCCATGCAGCTCTCTGTCTCTGTGTTCTACATCCTCAACTGGTACGGCGAGCTCCCCAACCGCGAGGAGCGCTTGGAGGACGCCCTGCTGGAGCACTCGTTTCTGCTCGCTGAGGCCGCCAAAGACTCGGCGAACACGGAGGAGATGGAGGCGGAGGATGACGTCCTGGGACTCTACGATGCGAAGGAGGCAGCCGGCGCCGAGGACGGCGTGGGAGGTCTCGGGGCCACAGCGCCAGAGTTTGTCCCCCTAGACCTTCCCACCTGTCTCTGTGGAGTATTTGAGTTCAACAAGCAGGGTGTCATCCGCAACTGGAAGATTGTGGCATACAGCGCGCTCATGACTGCTGCTGTGATCACCCTTGCCGTGGTCATGATTGTCGGCTCCACCTGGCACCTCTTGTACGCCTGCATTGCTGTCGCGGTGGTGTGCTGCGGGACTGCCTTCGTGGCGCTCCCACTGGTCATTGCCAAGGCCACGGTGTTCCTCTACCTCAACTTTGTACTGTACCTCAGCCTCCCCGGTGCACTCAGCAACTTCTACCTCGCGGGAAAGGACTGCATCGAGGACGGCCCGCACTTCTCGTACACTTTCTATTTCACCGTTGCCTCCGTGATTGCGAGTGCGGCTGGCATCGCCGGTGCCATTCTCTTCTCGTACTTCTTCTCCCGCCACACCTTCCAGCTCACCTTCATTGTCACGACAATGCTGCAGATCATTGCCTCCATCTTCGACCTCATCATCGTGAAGCGCTGGAACATGGCGATTGGCATACCCGACCACGCCATGTATATCTGCGGTGATACCATCATCCTCAAGGCCGTCACAACGATGTCCTCGATGCCTGTACAGGTGCTCATGTCTCGTCTGTGCCCACGGGGCTCTGAGAGTATGGTGTTTGCCATCATGGCTGGGTTTGCCAACACTGGTAATGCCATGTCCAACGCGATTGGGTCGCTGCTCATGGAGCTGGCATGGCCAGTCAAGAGCAAGGCACCGAATTGCGACTTCAGCAACGTACCGTACCTCGTCATCACAGGTCATCTGTGCCTACCACTGCTTGTCGTGCCACTCTCTTTCATACTCCTGCCGAAGGCTCGCATCTGCGAGGAGCTCGATGCTCGTGGTTGCCCGGTGTGCACTCACCCACCACAGGACGAGGCCGGAGAAACTTCGGGTGGCGTGACAGAGAACAATGATCCCAGCGTAGGGGTGGAGCCCAACGAGAAAGAGCCCTGCGGTGAAATCAGCGGTGAGGCCGTTTGCGACCGTGACAAAGGGCAGCGTGGGCCTTGAGGTACCACTCTCTCTCTTTCTCTACTAACTGCCGGCATAGCGAAACCGTAATAAACCATATTTTTCACAGTGAGTGACAATAACAATGGCAATCGAAACAAGAAGAATACAGTACTGGAGATAAGGGAGAGGGCACGGGAGTGGATCGCGTTATTAGTCAGTGTATACGTGTGTCTGCGTTGTGTTGTAAGACCCAACGATGCACGGTACAGCCTAATCAGAAAGACTGTGCTTTCAACGTTGCGAGAACATACTCTTCTCAATCTGCTCCGATAAATTACGCCCTCCCTTCTCTCCCTATTATTTGATGCACAAATTAAAGAAGCACTTGTAGTGTTGTGCTTCGTTTCGCACAAACTTTCGGGATCATGCGGTGACTGCCTCGTTCACATCGCTAAATGATTCCTTTTTTTTTTTTGAATGAATCACACTTACTTTGTTGTTGTTGTTGTTGTTACAGCACTAATACGCAAAGGTTGAATGCATATATATTGGTGTATGTACAAATGCGAATTTGTCCTTGCCTTTGGCATGCAGGTATCGGTGATGGTGCATGTTGAGTCTACTGAATCATCCTATCTCCTGAACTCTCACTCGCACCTCATTCTCTTGACCTTATCTTCTTTACTCTGTTTTTGTGCACCTGCTTGCTCACACGGATACGTAGTTTGTGTGTGTTCACCCTTTTCCCCCTGTGGAACAGAGCAATTTTCATCAACTGTAGGTAGTATTGGCACCCTTCCACACATCAGCGACACCATGGCTCCCCCGAAGGCTTCTCTCCCCGCTCGCGTGATCGCAGGCGACTACCTGGGCATCAACTGGAACCGCATCAGCTGGATGGCCCCGTACAGCAACTTCTACCCGATTACCATGTGCGGTGGCTGGGGTGGCCGCATGTGGTCTTCTTTCATTCAGTACGGTCGCTTCGATAACCGTGCGGCCCGCATTAACTTGCGGAACCTGATCCTCGGTGTGCCAACCGCGCTCGTTGCACTTGAGATGCTCGGCAACATGGACTGGTTCCAGATGATGCAGTGCATGCTATACCTTCCCGGCATTGCGGTGCCGGATTGGGCCCAGAAGCGCTACACCGAGGAGTTAGAGTGGTACAGCTGGAACAAGCCCGGCGCGATGGCAAAGCACCACCACGCTGGCACTGTTTCCATCCCCGGAACTGAGAACTACATCACTGAGATGTAAGGAGGGATGACCCCGCCATCGCTGCTGCGTATGTGCATATGTGTCCTTTGCTGCCCCAGAGCCTCTCCAATGAAATTTACGAGTGCGGGCAGATCATTTTGAGAGATTTGAATTGAGGATGAGAAGCGGAGGAAACACCACTCAGCGTATGAGATGCTGACACGCGAGAACGAAGACACCTGCTCGGTTTTCATTCTAGCTGTTAGTATTACCATTAGGAATTCAGTATTATACTTTTATCTATCTATATATAAATATGGAGTAGTCAGCTTGTACTGTGTATGGGCCTGCGAATGGCCCACGGGAAAGCAGATGAGTGAGTAACAAAACACAATAGCAAAGAATCAGTGAGGACGATACTTGTTAAATCTAGGACATGGGAATCTTAAGACACGGAAAACAGAGGAATAGCTGTACATGTGAATCTACTGGGGGTGGGTGGGGTATGAGAAGTGAAGGAGGTGGAGCAGTGCTGACTCTTTCTCTTCCCACCACCAGTCACATTCTACTTGCCGTCCGTCTGAGGGGTGGTGATGCTGAGTAGCACACCCCGTCCAATGCGACTGCCGGTGTGCATTCTCACTACACCGGAATCTGAGCATCCCCTGAAAGCGATGTCTCCTCGTACATGCACACACGCACACCACGAAACAAAATGCCACGCCTTTCTCGCCTCCTTACTGCCCTGTCTCTGTCGTTTTCCACGTTCTTCATCGCAATCCACATCTGAGGTGCCTAGCAGTCCATGACTTAGTTTTTACGTGTTCCCTCGTTTGCAGCGGGTGCACTCAACATATAGAAAACGAATAAGCACCCGTCTGAGCGTATACACACACACACGCACATAGATTACAAGTCGTGCAAATGATGTGTGCAAGATCCGTGTGCGATGTCGGCCTAGCAGAGATCTCGTCATGTTCCCTCCCTGTCACCATTGTAAGCTGATGGTTCATTGCCTAGTTGCCTTGCATTGCGCGCAAGTTAACAAGAATCAGAGAGGGAGATTATCGCCAGGCACTCATTCGGGCCACGACGTGATCTGCTCTCTACTGAGCGACATAGCCCAGAAAACGAGACGGCGTGCGTGTGTACTCAATGCGGGCACACCAGTGCTTACGTTCTCTGTATCCGTACTGCGGCTCTCTTCCTTATCAATTCCTCTTCCCTGTTCTCCTCTCTCTCGTTTGCTCTTGGCGTGAGCATGTTTCGTTAGGTAGTTGCTAGTGATGACTCCGACTCAGGCCGACATGCTCGCGCTGGTGGAGCAGGTTCGGGAGGAACACAGTCGTGTGCTGGCACAGCTCAACAGAAGCCGCATCCGCCGTGGGTGCACCCCAATCGTCTGGGAGGAGTCTTCACCTCCGCAACACTCGCCATATACACGTCCTGCCCTCGCCGCAGTCATACCTGCAGTCCCTTCAGTGGAAGCTGGACTGGCCGCGACCCCACTTCAGCACGCCATCGAAGCCGCGACCGCGGAGACACCGCTAACTACAGATCCTCGAGAGGCGTCGGTTGCCAACCCCCTCCGTGAGCAGGCAGCCGCGCGTACACGCATGGAGGGCACCCTCCTGCGTCTGTCGCGCAGTGGTGGTGGGCTACTGGGCCTCGCTGGGGTTGGCGGCGCCTCCTTCGTCTCGCAGTACATCGTCGCCGACGAGGCCGAGGACGCTATCTTGTGGTACGCAAATGCTGACTCGTACCGCCGTTACCCGAAGGCCCCACTCGGGCGCGTCAGCTTTTGGCGAGAGACCGCAAACTCTCGCGGCAGCCGCTTCAAGCGGGCGGCGGTGTGCTGGCCACTGATCTTGCCTGAGGACTGCAGCAGTGCTACTGACCCGACAAAGACATACTTCGCGGTGGAGCACGTGGTCGACGATGGTAGTCACGCAAAAGTTATCTTGGCCGCCAGTAGCCCAGCTGAGCGTGACGAGTGGGTATGCTTCCTCACCAAGTACATTAGCATGTATCTGGCTCCCCGTGCAGAGTCCGAGGGGCTCCAGAGCCTGACCACTGGCGCTGACGTGCCGCGTCACCAGTCCGGCGTGATCGACGGAGAGGCTCCTGGAGGGAACTATCTGTGACCAGTGTAATCTACACCTCCTGGCTGGGTGCCGTGTGCGTGGCACTCAGTCGCTTCAACCGATCAGACGTGTACTGAGTCGATACAAATGTCAAACAAAAGCACATTGTCAGCAAATACACACCGTCACAGACTACCCCAACAGTGCCTCCCACGCACTTTAAAAATAAATAGTATTTTCCGTTTGCTGCTGTCGTAACGCCGAATGGCAGGCGAGTCAATCCTATTTTTTGCATTGAACCTCCCTCTCGTTCTCTTTTCCTACTCAGCGAGATAGCCACAAATCATAGAGCGCGAACGGTTATATAGAGAAAGAGTGCCAGTCCACTCGCTTGTATCACGACGATGCCACAACCCATTATTCATCTGCGCACGACGACGCCGAACAATGCAGCCCCAGTCAGCAGCTCCATTGACGCGACAGTCACTTTGTATACTTTTTTGCTTGCAGTGCCGGGCAGGACGGAGGTGGATGCGGCAATGAGCGACTTTGTCACTGCTGTGACGAGCCCAGAGAAGTTCGCCGTCCTTCGTCGGCCCAACACTCGGTTGGTAGCCACCTTAGAGGCCGCCGTGCGAGACGGTGTACTCCGACACCCGCCACTGGTGTCACCCGCGTGGTGTCGGAAGTCGGACGAGTGGAGGCAGCTTCTCTTCCCGCAGCAGAGGCCGGAGACGCCACCGATGAAGCAAAGTGCGCCGCACTGCAAGGGCAGGTCGCCACAGAAACACAAGGGCAGTAGGGTGCACGTGACGCAAGAGGAGTTCAGGTCGCATCGGGAGCCTTACGCAGAGTACCATGTTAGAGCCACTGGGGCGGAGGTGCGGGTCCCTGAAGGCCTGCGGGGGCCCGCATTTGCCATGGCCGTGGAACGAAGCGACGGCTCTTGCACCCCTACCGGTGCTCACCGCGACCCTGTAGGCACACCTACCGTGAAAGGAGTGGCGGGCGGGCGCCGCAGGGAGTTAGAGCACAGCGGGAGCACGCAAGCGCCAGCGGACAGCGACGACGGTGAGGCGACACCGGAGGCTGACTCGCATGGCTGGAGTGCGGACAGCGGGCCGGTAGGGGGCACCTCTCCGCGGGGCAGCGGCCGTGCCGTGGAGTGGGTAGTAAAAATCCTGCAGGAGGGAGCCTCATCGAAGCATATGGACGACCTCCAGGACCAGCGCTTTGGCAAGGCAATGTCAGTCAAGTTCGATGAGCTTGGCGATAAACTTGAGAATACCCAGGCGGCAGTGGAGGCGGCGTTGGAGGACAACGCGAGCCACGCGTCTATTTGGTCCCCCGTGCACAGCCACCTGAAGGCTTCTGAGGGCTACGTGGATCATCTCCGAGAGAGGGCCTCAGCTGCCCATGCGCTTTTTGTCGCCCAACGCTACGAGCAGCGGACGATACAGTTGGCTCACTGCGCGCTGTTAGCCGAGGTTGCGAGCATGCGAGGAGTATTGCTTGCTGTGCACAGAGCGGTGGAGTCCGCGGAGCAGCTAGAGCAAGCGAGATCCTTCGGTGACGGTAGTGCTTCCGAGAACGAGTTCATAGCGGATCTGAGGGCAGTTCTCAACCCCCCTGATAGTGACGATGAACAAACTGCCGGGGAGGAGGGATAATCCCCTCATAGCCGGGCACACGCAGCTACGTTCCCACCAGTGTTCCCTCCCTTCTTGTCTTTTCGCTTTGTTTCCCTTTCTACAAACATTTGTATATATATGGGGACGCGGTCACCGTGATTGGTTTGTGTAAGCACTGGGGGGGGGGGTCTGCGATAGCGCTATCCCGAGCAGCAGTACACATGCGCTCATTCTCCCCCCCCCCTCTGTCCTAATGTGTACTTCGGAAGACCATCTCTGCACTGATGTACTGTGATGCTTATGTCTTTCATTTCATAAATAAGTAAATATAAACAATTGTCCTCTGCAAAAAACTTTTTTTTTCTCCGAACCAAGTTGCAAAGGAAAGCACGCGTGTATGAGTCCAGGAATAGTACCACCCGCAGTGTACACCACGCATAACACACACACATTAAATCACAATTTGTATACTCACCGCCAGCGAGCGACTCTGGTGCCATGCGAGACGGGCTACAACTGCGACGCCTCTTCACGGCCCCGGACAACCGCTCTCAGTTACTAGCGACATGTAACGCTGGATGCGTTCCTGTGCTCCATCGTGACGGCTCTGCAGGGCCACTGAGGGTTGTCGCAGACTGCTCGGAGACTCCTCGAGTTTTGCTTCCCTTCCCTGCCACTGACGTCTCGTGGTGTCCCTTCAAGACTGGTGAGGACAGTGCCGCCTTCGTTACCGCCTGTAATAGTCAGCCGTTGCAGATGTGGGACGTGGCGGATGGTGGGCTTCGCGCATCGTACGTAGCTTTTAACAACAGTGCGGTACACACCCACCCACGCGCCGTGGCTTGGCTGAGCGGACCCTCCAGCAACCTCATCGCTGGCGGCTACGGTGGCTTCGAGGATAAGATGCATGTGCGCCTCTACGACACGGTGGTGGAGGGGTCGCTGCCCGTGTGGGAATACGCGCCACTGCACCCTGGCGGCATTGTCTCCGCGCTGGCAAGTGGCCCACAGATGCTGGCTAGCGCCACCTTGCTTTTGGCTGGATATGCCAACAAGGGCAATGTGGACGTCCTTGACCACAGGAACCGCTGTCCTGCGGCGACAATGCGCGGTCTGTCGAGTGGCATCGCTGACATTCGCTCGCACCCGACCGAGCCGTACGTTGTGTACGCCAGTAGCAAAGTGGGTGACGGCCGCATCGCGTGCTGGGACCTGCGGTGTGCAAGCAGAGCTCTCAGCTTCATGCACCGAGAAGTCACCACGCCGCAGTGCTATCAGTTTGACTTTGTGGATACCGGCAGCGACCAGCAGCCGGCGCGTCGCCACAAGCTGGTGTCCGCCACTTCCGCTGGTGGCGTGATCATTTTTAGTAACCCAACAACGGCCGGGGAACACATTGTTTGCGATTCACACTTGTACCAAGATGTGGGTGTGACGAGCGGGTTGGCGGCAGTTTCGAGTGGGGAGGTGGCTGTGGTCCTTGGCACCCGCGAGTATAACTTTAAGAAGTGCCAGAGACGAGTTCCTTCGAGTTCCACGTTCGCAACTACTAGTACGCTAGTGGAGTCCAGGCAAAGGGCAATCCCGATTACAAGCACCCGCGCCTCTAAGGGTGATGACGATAGCGATAGTAATGATCACTGCAGTCGGGCACTGCTGTCCCGCTGCGCTAAGCGCGGCCGCGCGGCAATGTCTAATAGTAGCGATTCGGACGAAGAGGATGGCTCGCTGGCTACTGCTGCTAGTGGAGAGCCCTGTGGGACTTCAGCGGAGGTCAACGTGGCAATCCTCACCATTTGAGACGCCTTTCACTTGTGCGAATAAAGCGTATTCGTTTGTACACAACACACTGACTGGCAGAATGAGCTCCCGAATTCATCTTACTATTATTGCCACTGTCGATGCATGCGGACAGATACACGCACAAATACACACACACACAGCGTTTCCATCGTTTCCCACACCTGTTCTTTATTTTTGCTCCTTGCAGTACTGCCCGCGTTCTGGCTTAACTTCACTGTTGTCTCTTGTTTCCGTTTATCCGATGCGACGCGTGGCTGCGCACAACGACATAGAGAAATAGGATCATAAGTCACTAACGCTACACTTTCTCCCAATGAAGCACCCTGGTGCAGCGCTGGTGACGGACTATGCACACACCCGCGTCATAACACTGAGTCGGCCTGGTGCCCTCAATGCGATGTCTCTCCCAATGGCCTGTGATTTGTATCGTCACTACATCACTGCCCCCCACAGCGACCCTGACGCCACCGTCATTATTCAGGGCGAGGGCACGAAGAGCTTCTGCGCTGGCGGAGACATTATGGCTCTGACTGCCAATATCAATGGTCACAATGATGACTTCTACTGGTGCGAGTACACTGTCAACCACCACATTGGAGCCATGAAGAACACGCAAGTGTCATTGTGGAATGGGCACGTGCTCGGAAGCGGTGTGGGTGTCTCTATCCACGGGCGCTTCCGCGTCGCATGCGAGAGCACTCGCTTTGCGATGCCAGAGACACAAATCGGTTTCTCCCCAGACGTGGGCACCTCTTGGTGTTTCTCGCGGATTCCTATCAGTGGACTTGGTGCTTACATGGCGATCACGGGAAACGCCCTGCGCGGTGCCGACACACTGCACGCCGGGCTGGCCACGCACTACGTGCTAGCCAGTGACTTCCCCTCACTCGCCAAGGACCTGTGTGAAACTCGCACCGTTAATGATGTAGAGGAGTGTTTGATGAGTGCGTCTGCCCCCGTGCCCGCTTGCACCCTTGCCAGCAACCTGCCTCTAATCAAGAAGGCATTCACGGTGACGAAGGACACTATTTTGACCGATATCATTAGGATTCTGAAAGAGGATGGTTCCCCATTTGCACAGATGACGCTGGACACGATGAACGCGTGCTCACCTCTCGCCATGTCCATGGCCTTGGAGAACCTGAAGCTGCAGAAGCACTATACATCCCTCCTGCAGGCTCTTCAGACCGATTTCAATGCGATCCAGTACGAGGGGATACAAAAGGAATTTGCCATTGGAGTGGACGCACGTATGATACGCAAGACCAACGAGCCCCAGTGGGTTGTGCGCTCTGTTGAGGATGTCAATTTGGAGGAAATCAAGGCCGCTCTCAGGGGTGATGGGAACCTGTTCAACCCACATAACCGGTCGAAGTACCCTGGCTGAACTAGTACCCATGTTGAGCAGCAATATACAAAAGAGACGAAAGAGCACATTTTTTGCAGCATCTAAACGCAGTATGTTGGTGTTTTTGCCCTCATGTTGTTGTTTAGGGGCCTGAGAATATCCAATTTCCTTCCATACACGGTATACATAAGCGTACATGTTGAGGTGAGAGAGTTTTTTATGATTATTGTTTGTTCGCGTTTAAATTTTCCCCCTTTGCTCCGTGAGTGTATTCATGACATTCATTTCTCATACAATTGTACCACATTACTCCAAGGCTGTGCACTTATGCATGCGCATATCTCTCGCTCCCATTTCAAACGTATCGAATCCAGGCCGACAGACACTAATGTATTTTCATTCTCGTTCCTCAGCTACTGCATGAAGGTTGATTTTTGACTGCTACCCACCGTACACCTCACACTTATTCCTTTTCTTACACGCATCGAATGGAATGAGATGGGTGGTATTATGGTGTGACACTAATATGTCTGTGGGGTCAGAGGGGAAGGGAGGGATGTAGTGAAGGCTGTGTATACGCGCCAATGTGCGCGAATGAGAAAGCACCTCGTTACTCGATGGATCATTGTACTTAATAGCGATCTTCTGATTGCTCCTCTCTACGTGTTGTGTCGTAGCTTAGAGAGTGAGTAAGTGAGCGATGGAGTGTGTCTGGCCTATCCCCTCCTTTTCCCGTTGTTATTTTTTTCATTTCAACGGATCTTTCCTTCTTTGCCACTTGCCACACTCCATACTGTGGCTCAGGTAGTTCCTACTTACCGGGGGCTCGGCGGTATTCGTGTGTGGGTGTGTGCGTCTGTGTGTGTAAAATGCCAATCCAGGCGACAAGGTGCTGAGGCCGTTACGCTGGCATATCGCTTTTTATTATTGTTCTCTTCTCTCCCCACACTCGCTTCTTTGTCATTTGCTGATTCATAGCTCTACACGGACGGGTGGAACGATACACGCGCACAGCACACACTTTGATTTTCTGTCACTACTTACTCCTGAGGAGGAAATCAGAAACATGCTGAAGCGCACATTCAGGTTTCTTGATGGAAGGGTGCTTTCGCAGGACTTCCCGCATGCGCGGTTGGTGACGCTGAACAAACCAAAGGCCCTCAACTCCCTTGATCTCGGCATGATCGAGCAGCTTCATGAGATTTACATCACTGCGCCAGCTGCATCGTCATCCATTTACATACTAAAGGGCACTGGTGGGAAGGCCTTCTGCGCGGGCGGGGATGTTGTGAGCATCACCACTAACAAGCCAGAGGGCTGCCAGCAGTCTTTCTTCTATCGCGAGTTCCAGATGAACTACCACCTCATGACGATGAAGGCCCCTAACGTGGCTTTGTGGGACGGCTATGTGATGGGAGGTGGCGTTGGCATATCCATTCCTGGGAAGTATCGTGTAGCGACGGAGAAGGCAACCTTCGCCATGCCGGAGACGGCAATTGGCATGTTTCCAGACGTTGGTGGCTCTTGGTTTCTTCCCCGCATGTCCGTTCCTGAGATCGGGCTTTTCATGGGTCTCACAGGTCATCGTGTGAAGGGGGCCGACCTTATCCACACCGGCCTCGCTACGCACTACGTTCCCTCCAACAATTTGCAGGAGCTTGAGCAAGCCCTGTGCAACATTACGGACGCCGCGAAGGTAAAGGACGTACTCGACCACTTCCAGCCCGCCAGTCTCCCGCCCTTCACGATGGAGACACACCTGCGCTTCATTGAGAACATCTACGCCCTGAACGAGAACACCACGATTGGCGGGATCATCGACGGCTCCCGCGCTGCTGCCGGCACGGACAAACTGGCGAAGTTTGCGACGGATAGCTTCCCAGCATTTTCGCCGACAGCGCTATGCCTTACTCTGGAGATTCTGAAGAGGGGTGCCGCTCTCACCAACCCGATTGATGCATTCAAGCAGGAGTACTGTGCCACGCAGCGGCTCTGCGCTGGAGGTGATTTCATCGAAGGTGTTCGGGCGCTTCTCATTGACAAGGACAAGTCACCAAAATGGAACCCAAAGACATTGAATGAGATCACCCCTGAGTTCATTGACTCCTTCTTCAAGTCGACATCGAAGGAGCAGGTAGTGTGGGACCCCGTCAAGCCCTTCAAGACTTAGAGTCTGGTAATTTTTTTTTTCAGGGGGGGAGGGGGGTGGCAACCGCAACTGCTGTCTGATTCACAGTGTCTCTCCTCCCTTCCTTCTCTGGCCTGGTCGCAACTGTCTGAATTCATGCGCGCATGATACAATTATTGAGCAGCAGATGGAGGGCTCGCACAAAATTCCACGTACAAGGTGAGGGCGAAGTGGTGACAGCACCTCTCAGCTTTGCTTTTTTCCTCACTCTTTGTTTTTGTGTGTGCATCTTTTTTTGCACTGCTTCCCATCCTTTTTGACTCTGTTGGAGCCGTTGTGGTGGATTGGGTTTTGCGTTCTACATTGTGTGCATTCGAACGTGAGTTTCAACGAACATATGCGAATCCATGTGCGTTTATTGTGCTATCGATGCTTCATATATTCTAGTATCGTTCAAACAGTGAGATCGGAGCACAAGTAGGTACCGAGTAGCCATGTTCCATCAGTGGACGGGAACGCCGCAGATGCTGATTCATCTCCATGCACGCCGGCCTTCAGTGTACTGCTTCCCTTATTTGCTATGGCCACCACCTCCTCCTCCCTCCCCCTCCCTCCTCTCTCTCCCCAGTGCGCTGCTTTGGAGCACCATACTTTGCAGGAGAAAGTGCCTAAAGTGTTTACATAAGAGACAAGCCTCAGATTTTGCTTCGGTGAATCTAGAGTGAACAACACTTTCTACCCCAAGTATCGTAGGGTGTGCGTCGCTTTCACCTTTTTTTATCACAAGCAGGGGGAAGGCCGCACTCATCTCTCGCCTCCATTGCCTCGCAGCACACCCAAGCATACACACATCCAGTTGACTACCCTCCTCCAGTGCCACATACACGCGCACGGGCACACGTATACACAAACTGAGCAACAAGAGCAAAAAGAAAGGTAAAAGGAAACACCCAATCGAGTGAATTATATATATACATACATACATTATACACACAGCAGCAGTAACAGCAACTGCAAGCAAGCAAGCTCTCCGGGAAGATGGATATGGAGGAGAATGTGGACATTAAAACATTTGGCGCCTCCTCACCTCTAGATGCAGTACCGAGAGCATACAGTTCATTTTCAGAGCCCATCGCTGTCAACCGTGTTCTGCACACAAGGATTGACAGCGTTAACGCGACTTTGTCTGGACTACTGCCAATGGTGATAAGTAAGCTTCCGTCAAGCGGCAACTACGACAGCAGCTCCACTGTTCTCGAGCAGAGCACAACGAGCTCTGTGCGGTCCTCCTTTTACCGTCCCCGTAATGCACACTCGCAACGGCGGGAGCCTCTCCCAATGGACCAGGAGGAGAAAGAGAAGAAGCGGCAGGAGTGGGCCCGCACCATCATGGACCTGGAGTCAATGCAGAGGGAGAACAAAGAACGGATGCTGATGGACAGCGCCCGCCGTGAAAAGTCCCCTCGGATTGTACTCCCAGTGGACACTACGCAGCCACACAGCAGCTCGTCATCGCGGTACAGCTCAGTCCTGCGCAGGCACATGGCACTGGGTCAGAGTCCGGTGCCACAGCAGTCCTCGTTGGGAACAGATCGGGCATCGCCGCTCTCCGCGTGCATCACACCGGTAATGTCACCCGCCACGGATGACCTTCGGCAGCCCACTGGCAGCCCTCTCATGCTCCCGACGAGTAATGTGCGAGGTGAGCACCAGGCGAGTGGCAGTGTGGCTCCCATCTCCTCCATCGGGTTCCCCAAGCCCACGCGCACGCGATCTTGGCACATGGACCCCATCCTCAGCGCACCTCTCTCAGAGTCGAAGCCTGACGCCACAGTCGTGAAACCAGTGATTGATGAGTCCAAGCAGCCGAAAGCTGACGCGAAGGCTGCCATCCCCGCTGACCGACAACCAAGCGGAAATTGCAACGTTGGCCGCAAAGCGACCAGGCGCGCGAGTGACTCCTTCATGACGGACCTCTCCATCAGCACGCCGTCGCTGCTGAGCGACTTGACTGTGGTGGACGCAGCTATTACGCCTCCCCCGGTGCCCGCAGCAGAGTCCGCTGCGTCCATTGCGGCGTCACCAACTCTTCTGCACCAGACTCAGCCGCTCCCTGGCGGCGAAAACGATGCCGGAGGGCAAAAACCCGAATCACAGAGCAGCACCCCTGCCACCACTCCGCCGAAGGGATCCGAACTAACGTCCACCTCCGATGGCCTCTCCGCGTCGCAATTGACATCCACCCCGCTCACTGCGCAGCCACGCCTCTCACCCCCACAACAGAGCATTGCTCCGCAGCACTCCAGCAGGGTGGCTAAAAATACCGCCACCAACGTGTCCGAGACAGCATCGCCTTCTCACTCGTCGTTAGCGACAGCGAAGAAGCAGAGTCCCTCAGCACCAAACTCTACTCCTCGTCGGTCGCCTGTGTCTAAGAGCCCTCTCTCATTCACTGGTGCTGTGCTTTTAAGAATGGCCACCACACCATTCTTTCAGAACCCATCGACGCTGACACCACGTGGCAGTTGGGCACAGCGGACGAAACTGGCAGATGCCGGAAAGCGCTACACCGGCGTCGCCACCGCCCGCGCACCAGCCAGCGCCTTCATCGAGAGAGCAGGCCCTCAGTCTTCTCGGCGCACCGCGGAGCACATCTGTAGTGCAGTGTCGCCAGTGAGACGGTCGGCTGAGGCTTCGGAGAAGCGTGGACGAGAAGTGACAAAGGCGCGAAGAAAACGGGGGATACGTGCGACTGGTGGCACACGACTGTCTGCAGAGCGTGCCACACCATCAGAGTCGAGCTTGCAGAGCACTTTGATCGTGTCACCGTTGATACGAAAGTCAGGCAACGGGGACACCGACATCACGTTGCAGCAACGGTCACACACTTCGCAGCAGGACTCCGGCGGCGATGTACTCGGTCCAAAGGACACCGATGGGGGTGCACTCCGGAAGGTCGGTGTGCCGACAGCTGCCGCGCTGTCGTTGCCCAAGAAGACGAGCGCTTCTGCGTGTACACCGCAGAATGGCGGTGAGGGGGCGCGACTGAGTGAGCGCAAACCTGTTCCATTCTGTGTTGAGTGCGGTGAGAAACACATTAACGATGCCGCAAACTTTTGTGCATACTGCGGCACAAAGCGCATCATTGCTTGAGCGACTGCGCAAAGGAAAAAAAGAAATGCTCTCTTATATATATACGTATATATACGTAAAGTACATTCTACGAGCATACGTCTTTCTTTATTATGTGATGCTATTCCCCCTTTTTAATGATTATCTTTCCTTTTTTGCTTTGCTCTGTTCTCTTTTTGCTGTTCACTGGATATATGTTTTGTACAATGTAAATGCTGGTTTGCTTGATAGCTTTGTGTCTAAGTGTGCTGTACCCTTTTTATTATTCCTAATACTCTCTACAATCACTTTTTTTGTGTGTTCTCGCGGGGGGTTCAAGACACGATGAGGGTTTGCATGACTGAATGAATGAAAAAGAGAAAGAATGAATTTATGCCAACCAGAACCTGTGGAATACATGTTGCTGAGTAGGTCACAGAGCAACACCACTGGGTGTGGGGTTCGTAAAACAACAACAAAAAAAGATAAGCAGAGAGTGAAAATGGCACACAAGGAGAGAAAAAGAAACGATTGAAATGAGAATCCAAGCGAAAGGGAGAACTAACAAAAGAAATATATGTACGTCATCACGTTTTTTGTATACAGCTACATGCTGTTACGCAAGATGCCAGAGTCGTGGATTAGACCACTGGCGTTCTCCAGTTTATGTTCATTATATAGATATTACCTTACTGTATTCTTTCTCTGTGGGCCCTTGCATGCTAGTGTGGCCGTGTGCTTTCATATGTACTTCTGAACTGGAATAGTGAAGTAGAGTAGGGGGTTGGCTGTGCAACTATCCTCCCCTCTTTCCCATCTTAACCTTCACGTACCCACGTCGTGGGTGGATGCAATGCGGAATGTGACACTTGAATCACAGGTGGGGATAGCAATAACTACACAAGGGAAGATCAACTTTAAAAATGAGGGCGCGGGTGCGGGGGGGGGGGGGGGGGGGGGTGGCGGAGGAGAAGGCTGTATTTGTTCTTTCAATGTAAAAGTTGTTTACTGTTCGTTATGAATCAATTGTAATATTGGTACTAGCACATGCTCTGAACTTAAGATGACAGTAAGTTATTCAACCTTTCGTATGATAATCCAAACAAAAAGTGAGTATTTAGTGGCTTTTCTTTCTTTCTCTTTTTTATGAGTATCCTGTCCTCTCTCCCCCTTCCTCCTCTCTCCCCCTTCCTCCTCTCTCCCCCTTCCTCCTCTCTCCCCCTTCCTCCTCTCTCCCCCTTCCTCCTCTCTCCCCCTTCCTCCTCTCTCCCCCTTCCTCCTC
>JAODGE020006367.1:0-11453 GCA_027574965.2 Ecitophya simulans
TATATATATATATGTATAACTTTCAGCACTCAGGGAGTTACCAGCACTAAGAGTGAAACTTGGTCCTTATGCATATATACATACAATACATACAAAGGGTATCTGGCGTTTATAATTTATAAACTTGAAATCGGAAAAATTATTTTCTATGTCGCTAAAAAAGTTTGGTTGTTAAAATCATACCACGAATGTAGCTTGTGACTATGTGACGTATTGGAATTTGTTGGATTTCATTTACGACGTTGAAGTTAAAATATTTATACTAGTTGATAATAACAAAACTGTCAAAATTAAATAACAAAACATGCAAAAAAATTATAATGTTACAAATCGTAAGTTATTGGTACGTAGGATTTAATCTAATTGCATTGATGCTTGCAGAACTCGAATTACAGGATAGTCATGATCGTCGTTTGTTGCAGTTGAGTGCAGTTGGATTGTATAATACAAAACTTAAAACTGTCTAAAATTAATTTAACATGTTTTATGGTAATTACGAACACTAGTAAGAGTTTTAGGACAAATATTTATTGTTCTTATATAAGAAAAAATTTAATTTGAACTTTTATTAGTTACTTTTATTAGTTACGTTTCACTCAAAGATGAGCCAAGACAAACATTAATAACTGAAAAAACTTGTTTTTTTTATTTAAAAAAGTAGACCAAACAATTGTTTGGTTTTAGACTTATTGTTAGTAAGTGTAGCGGAATGGCTGGGAATTTTCCCCGCAGTTGCGGGATATNATAACGATAACCAGATAACCGCAACACACAAGTATACAGATTTATTACACCATACAAGCGGACAAACCAACGGTAGCAATGTCGTCGACGACGCTGACTACGCACGGCGTTTCGGTAGTTCGGCGGCAAAATGGCGGACCTAGCACATATGCGTTTGCCTTCATGCACAAACACATACACACAACAATTGTCACTGACGTCTATACCGCGTGCTAGACACAACGACGGCGGTGCCTAGGCAGGGATGATGACAAACTCCGTGTACGCACACAACGTACACGTTTACTGGAAATGTCCTAAGCACACCTTCGCTTAGTTTCGCACACCAGACGCAAGAAAGAAACCTGTTGGAACAACCCCGCTCTTGCGCGGATCCTTCCGCGCTAGTCCTGCGCAATAAAACGCAGGCGGCGCGCGGTGATAGAGACTGCTACGTCACGCCACCTCTCCCCGCGACGTTTAACCGATGCTGGTGTCTTCTCCAGACGGCTGCTGGGTTCGACCTACAAATTTGTTCAGAAAAGGGCATTGATGACAGAAGAATGCGTGGCGACGCCACCTTGACGAGGCTGGAACGATGCCGTTTTGATCTCGATGCGTAGCCGATGCGGAAACCACGGTTCCGACTATGGCTGCAGAAAGGGTTTCTGGATTGGCGGCAGAATGCGCTCAAAGAACGGGTACGTCTACATTTATTGCCCTTTTGTCCTGTAATCAACACAAATCAACACAACAAAGTCCTCGCATTTTTCGGTCGCCACGAATAAGTTTAAAAACCGCACGACACGCACTAAATCCTGCACGTCATTATTTGATACCCGCACAGCATCAATCGCATGCAGCACACGGGTATATTGCGTTGAAAAGTCTTGGTGTTGTTCTTATATTGGACGTGGCGGCACGTCAACTAACTCAGCAAAATTGTTCGTCCAAGAACAAAGCCGAGCACAAATACACACCTTGACCACGTGTTTATTTCTGTTTAATTCCTAGACAGGACTCTGGTGCACCTGCGGTGTTCTCTTTAACGACAATAGGCGACAGAATCTTGCACCACGTTGGGCGTCAAATATAGCGGAATGGCTGGGTTGCCCTCTCGACGTGACAAAACAACAAGAAACTACAACACAGGTGTATACAGCTTAATCACACAATAAAAATTTGACAGACCCAACGGTAGCCCTGTCGGCTATCCACAGCGTCTCGGTGGCTAGGCGGCAAAATGGCGGACTTAGCACATGTGCAGTTGCTTTCACTCATTGGGCAAAAGGGCCTGCACAAATCCATACACACAACAACTGTCCCTGACGTTTCCACCGCAGAGACAACGACGGCAGTAGCCCAACAGCGAGGATGGCAGACACTGTGGACGTGCCCAACGCTCACGTTTACTGGTAGTTGTCCTCAGCGCACCTCCGCCTAGCTTCGCACACCAGACACCAGAGAGCGAGTTCTCCTCGGACGGCAGCCAGAAAACCTGTTGGAACGACCCCGCTCCTGCGCGGAAAGCTCACTGCAACCAGCAGCGTGGTTGCCAGCGATAGCTCGCAATGAGACGCAGGCAGCGCACGGTGAACGAGGCTGCTTCGTCACATAAGAAAACTTTGGTAATATTAAGTTACCAACGTTTATTAATTTAAACTTTTTTGCGCAAAATGCAATTTTTTTAAATATTGAATTATCACTACTAAAACCATTCAATCACAATCAAATGCATTCTTGTAACCGTAGTGTGGGATCAGACAAAAGTGCGTTCAAAAGTGTTCAGTTATCCGTGTGGTCTCGTTCGGTTAATGCCTCTATGTGCGGGGTTGTGTCATTGTTAAGTCTAGGGCTGCTTAACTGTAAACATTAAGTTAGTTCCTAGAAGAAGAAAATGCGGTCGTGAGCGAATATGCCAGGGGTAAATAATTACTCTTAGTTTAAGTTTTAATTTTAATAACCAACGCGTACAAATATGTGCTCGAAATAGCATATTATTTTAATTTGTATTTGTCCGCAAGCATCACCCACCATTTGCGCGCGAGTTTTTACAAATTCTAGACGCTTCTCCTGGATCGAGCAAACTTTTTTTGTGGAAAGTGCCTTGAATGAATTTGGTGTTAAACACTAGCAGTATTTGTGATAATTATGTGTTGGAGACAATCTGGCATGGCTTAGTTTATAGAGAAAAACTAAGAGAAGGCCTGAACAGATATTGCACGGAGAATACAAGACCATTTAAAAGTACGTTTGTCAAAGGGACTTGTAAAAGTGTCGTGAGCCACAAGGAGCATGTGTTGAGCCCAAAAAATTGGATTACCTAGCGAGCGGGACTTGTGAGTAGAGGAGATGTTTTCTTTGTAGGTGGTTTAGCTAGGAATGAGCTAAGATTGTCAAGTCGGTGCGGTTTGTTTCTTAGATGCGACCAAGAAAATGACTACTCCAGTATTGAGCGTTTTGAGTCGAAGTCGTTCATGTATGGTTGGGACAACGCGTGCTTTGTGGTTCAGCTTTGGTTATCGCTAAGTATGAAGGTAGACTTCAGTAGTGGGAGCATTGATGCGTGTTAGAAAAAAAATAGAGGAATATTTTAAGGATAAGCAACGGGAAAAAACCGTCTGCGTGAAGCGGTCTAGTGCTAATAGAAACAAAGAAAAAACTGTAAGTCGCAAACACAGCAGCAAGTGTTATGGAACACACCTGTCGGTGGACTGCGCGGCAACATTGGTAGATTCTAATGAAGATTTGCGCACAGAGAAAACTTTAGTTATTGTGAAATAGGCCAAGAACAAGCATTTGGAGCAGTCTAAAACACAGACAATTTTAATAAATTTTATATAGACATTATACTGTAAAGAGCACTGTGTCGAATTAGAGGATAGTGAAAAAAGCGAAAGTGTGATTGATAGCCAAAAGTTGAAATTTGATGCGCATAGGCTAATGAAATTGACGGTGTTGACACATGGAGACTAGGCTACACTAGCGTCAAAAAATGTCGCAAGAATTTATGAAATTGATGGCATCACTCAAGAAGAACTGTATACATGCGTGCCTGGAGAAAAACAGAAAAGCAGTGAGCACAATGTGCGAGAATAGGTACAGAATTCTTGGAAGTAAGTGATGTTCTACGTATACTTGCAAGGAAGTTTTGAGAGCTTAGAGTACAGGCTTGGGAGGTTTTCAACAATTAAACTAGGGTGGTCAGCAAAACATGTGGCTGTTTCTAGCGCAAATGAGCACCACATGTTGATGGTACATAGCAAACAAAAGAGTATTTACGTACAGGAAAAAAAACGTTAATAAGTAAACAGCAACCATACAGCACTAGCAAAAACGTTGTGCTAACCTTTAAGATGTCTTTCTAGAAACTTCAATAACGGTCGCTGCTAAAAAACGCAAAATCTGGGTATAAAAGAAGCGCCCTGCAGTCAGTTCCTACCAAACCTCGTCTTCACCACGTCTACTCAACGGTTCAAAACTACTATTATTTACACTACATATAAGTAATAAAAGGCATCCAAATACGCCTACTTATTTATCATTCTACATATCTACCATCACATATAAAGTGGTTCCAAAGGCCAATATACCATAAGTGGAAACCAAAAGTACTTGTGTAAGATTTTCAGAGAAATTAAGGAGAAGGTGAACAATCTGAGGTTTTGCGGGAGATTAGGACCAAAAAAATTAATAATTGGAAGCCATTGAAATCCTGCAAGTAGCAACACAAAGATGCAAAAACGTGCGTTGTGGTCGAGGAATTTTGTGAGCGATATTGCTGTTGGACCGATAAGTTTGGTACGGTTACGTTATCGCCTCTATGTGCGAGATTGGGTTATTATTGAGCTTAAGAACGTTTAAAGTTAGAAACTTTAAGTTAGTTTGTTGAAGGAAAGAAGGCGGTTGTAAAATTGCGGAAAATGGATGCCATATGTTTGCGTTTTGAGTTTACATTTCTAGAAAATAAGAGATAAATAGTCCGTCATTACACGAGAAACGAGAGAATGAGCTGTGTGCAAATAACAGCGGAACAATTGATTACTACTGGTTTGAGTTTTAATTGCAATACACAACGCGTACGAGTAAGTGCTCAGAACCGCATATTATTTGAATAATTTGAATAATTATAAAGGGTTCACGGTCAAACACTTGTCCAAATTTGACAACTTTAATTAATAACGTTTAAAATATTTAAAATATGAGTGATAGACACAATAAAGTATCAACTTTAAAATTATAATCGGGTATTTTGTTTTGCCGTGCGAGTAATACGAAATTGCAAAACTAACCGCAAAGAATTTCAAAACTCACGTTGCGCGCTTGGCAATTTAAAAAAAGAAAAACAGATAAATTTTTTTAAACAGAATATTTTTGGCCAACGCTGGTTACGGCGTTTAGATAACAAACAACCGAATATTCTGCACCCGGATAGTACTGTGACTCTTCCCTCAACGCTTTGAGAAAAAAGCTCTGGTGCTATCGACTACGTGGTATATTGTACTTTATCATGTATTTATAAAATTTTAAATACAATGGTATGTAGAAACCGCACGCTGAAGATGATTGATGCTTACAAACAAATACAAATACAAAAAATACATGGATCCGACCACTTATTCCTAAGCGTTGTATTTATCAAAATTTACACTTAAACTAACAGTAATCTTCTGAACTTTGCTCAGACGTTTATAACTTTTTCACTCGGTTTTTGTGCAACGGCTAACCATTCATCTTCAATTTTCGCACAAATATCTGGCTAGTTGGTTACATCTATGACAATTATGAAACTTAGGGCGCGGTGTTGACTAATACCTACCGACCATTCTCAAAACTGGATGCACGTATTTTTGAATTTGTAAACTAAGCGAGTGATCAAAAGTCAATCTCTGCATTAAGTTGTTTCATTGTTTAGCGTGAAATATAAATTTTCGTATTATTGCCGATATGCAAAAGCTAAATTTTGAACATTAATTGTTTAATATTTGTTTTCTTTTTTGCAATTTTGTAAATTTTTGACGTTTTTTAGTAGGCAAGTTTCGTCATAAATTTAAGAAGCTTGCGCATTGCCATCAAAGATCTATGTGGTAAGGTATTTATTTCACACAAACAGTGCAAAAATGTATAACAAAACTACATAAACTAACGTAAAATATTTTTGTATAATTGTAACGTTGGAGATTGCTGTGACTTCTGCGCAGCACAATTCTTAAATTTTGAATTGTTTATAGTTTGTCGTTTTTTTACGGTTGTCGGAACAAAACCCTCTTACGTGACCTACTTAGCGAAAAAATTTGCTATCGCATTAGCGCAGACGGCCGAGTTAGCTCCAATACCAGACACTAACACCTAAACACTATATTATGTATTTTTATATCTTAATTTCTTTACATAGAAAAATTAGTTGAAATATGAGAAACGTTAATTTAAAATAAATTTGCTAAGCGTGTTTTTGCAAGCACAATTTTACAAAAAGTGTTTTAATTTGATTTGATTCTTTATATTTAATTATTTACATATTTACAGAATAATAAAACAAATTCACCATTTCAATTACACATGTCATGTTTCACAAAAAGCATAATCAGTAAACCGTCAACTGATAAACATAGTATAACATTTTTTAATATAATTTTAGTGACGCCTGCTGCGCCTGCTGTGATATTTATGTATCTCTATGCTGTTGATTTTTTTTCTTGTTTGCTATTTTTTACGAAAGCTTACTATGTTGCCGTTTAGCATTTTTCCTACCGAAATGACGTCAAGCCGTTGACGCTTCGGTAGGTCAGTGACGACTCACAAGTTGTTAATTATGCATCTATTTTTCATAAGGTTTATAACCAAGCTACTGTTATTGATAGTAAATAATACATATAAAATTTTTGGACTATAACTGCAGTGTGGTTCAGGGACGCAAACTTTTAAAAGTTTGGTAATAATAATATTAAGTTAGATTTATCTATGGTTGTTTCTCTTTGACGGAGGTAACTTAGTCAAAATTTAATGTGCATATTTTTGTAGTAGTATAAAATTTTGAAAAATATTATATAATGTTTATTTGTTAATAAATTTTCAAATATATAGTGATCATCAGTCAAAATAAACTCATACAACTGTTTACTGTAGTTTCGATAAGCTGTTAATACCAGCCAAGTTAAAGCAAAGCAAAGCATAAATGTCAAGTATAACAATATTTATTTACGGCCTTTACTGGTATTTAAACTGATACCAGTAAATGCCGTTTAGTTGTAATCAGAAACAACTGCTTACATAGCACAAACAGGGCGAGACAAAACAAAAGCAATATTTAGCATTGGAATATGTTGACATATGTTGACAATTACTCGCACATTTCCGATTATAAAGTATAAGTGTTGTGGGGTCTGGAAATTTGTTTATTTCAAAACGGCTAACAATTTATTAATTTAAATAATCCCTAACAAAGGTAATCAGCAATAAAAAATTGACATTTTCAATATTTTAGAGGTTTTAGCTGTACAACATGCAGCAAACGCTTGCAAGGCTTAAAAATGTATTTATGCAACTCAGTGAACAGAGTCAGCAACTAAATAAGTGTTAACTGATATTCAAATTATTACACATCAATAAAAGTAACTGTAGATATCTTAACCACTTACAATTAGATTGACCAAAATCTTCTTTGACTACCTTTGAATAAGGTTCCTTAACCCAGATGTTCAATGTAAGTAAATTTACTCAAATACCTAAACTTATTTTGCAAGAGAAAAAAGATATAACCTAACTTTTTGATATTTTAGAATAAATAATATATTAAAGAATATAAATCAACTTGTTAAAATCTACGAATATTCAAATAGAGCTTTTATTTACAATAGAAATGTTTAGACTAGAAAAAACGATAATGGTACATATTTTAACAACTAAAAAATAGCTAAACAAAAAGTATTTTTAAAATTATTCTAAACATTTTTAAAAACTTTCAGTTACAGTAAGTATTACGGATTACAATCAGTAATTTGCAAGTTCTAAAAATTGTTTTGCAAATTCTATAGCCCGGTATATTCAACAAATCTTGATGAACTGTATATGGAATAAATACCTATTGCCCACAAATATAAAGGCTCATGTCAGTAATACTGTTCTAATTTTGCAATTGGTATTACAAAATGCACATCGTAGTTCATTTATTTTGTGTTTCTGTAACCATGGCTTTATCAGAAGCATATTCGATATTTAAACCTCCAATTAACACCGTAAATGTTAACAATTTAAATAATTTAATACATTTTATTGGTTGGCTATTTAAACTATTTTTTTTTTGTAAATTTACAGTTAACACTACTCGAACGAGATGGTTACAAATACGAAAAGCACAACATACTAACTGAAGATGATTACATTTTAGCTCTATACCGCATTCCCAGCACTACTAGAAATAAAAACCCAAAAGTTGTTTTTCTTAATCATGGTTTCGTCACTGCAGGATTTGAATGGGTGCTTCGAGGAAATAAGAGTAGTTTAGGTACTAACAATATTGCTTAATTAGTCGTAGCACATTGTTCTATAAAATAAAATTGTGTGAGCAGGATATCTCTTGGCTGACGCTGGTTACGACGTTTGGATAACAAACAACCGTGCAAACAGCGATTCCCCAATCAAAACTATCTGGCCCGGAAAGTACTGGGACTTTTCTCTCGACGATTTGGGAAACAAGGACACTCCCAATGCTATCGACTACGTCTTAAACGTTACTGGTCAATCAAATTTAACTTTTATTGGCCATTCTCAGGGTGCTTTGTTTTACTTCATCATGTGTTTGGAAAACCCTGAATATGAAGCCAAGGTCAATCTCTACATTGGTTTGGCCCCTCTTCTTAGTATGAAACATGCCTCGAATGTTTTGTCACTGATATTCAACAACTTCTTGTATAACGTAAATTGTCTACAATTACATTTTTTGTATTTTCATACAAAGATTAACTTTTTTTGAAGAAAAAAAACTCCGTGCTGAATTTTGATTCAGGAGCTATTATCAACGCCATTACCCAAGTATTCTGCGCATTCTCAGCAAAAATCTGCAGGTTGGGGTATTTATACCTCTCTGGATTGTCGTACAACGAAACTACAGTAGTTGACGTTAAATATATTCGAAGAATGTATCCGGATGGAGCGTCATTAAAATCTATGAACCACATACTCCAGTGGCTTAAAAAAGGTATGTACTATTAATTTATATTGCCGATTTTGCAATTTTAATATTATATTGATTTTTAGATAATATTCGTAAGTTTGACTACGGTGTAATAGGCAACAAGAAAAAGTACGGTGCATTGCATCCTCCAATTTACAATTTTACTACTTTAACTCGAGCGCCAAAATATATATTCTACGGTAATTTGGACGTAGCTGTGCGTCCTGCAGCCGTAGAGTACGTTCTTCCAAAATTGAGAAATGTTAAAGGTGTATACAAAATCAAAGGATATGGCCATATTGATTTTACACGTGCTCGAAGCCTAAGATGGAAACTTAATAACAGAATTCTTGATATTCTAGATCAATATTAATTGTTTCTGGTTAAATGGGCAGTGGAGCAAGAGGCAATTGAAATATCTGTGTAACTATTAACTAAACCTTAATACTTTATATTGCACCAAACTAGAGTTTGTACAGATGAATTTATTACGTAACACCAAGTATTAACATAACATATATAAAGTTTACGTACGCAAAATAAAACCACTTCTGACTTGCTATTGAAGTTGATAGGCACGCTTTGTATTTGGAGAGTTAATGTTTAGTGACCCTACAAAACTATCATTGAGTGCTGTAATGTGCCACATCCATCAAAAGCATAATTATAAGCAAATATTTTTCAATAATACAGAATATGATATATGCGTTTAATACTGGTTATAAATAATGGTGATTCATACATCAAATAGAAAGTTCTTTAATTGGACATTTTAGTTGCTTCTACAACATATATGTATACTGGATTAAATTAAAAAATAGGCAAATTACGTGTAATATACTTTTATTGTAACTGTTACCATTGCTACCATTTTTTATTCTATTACTCCTTTGCATTGCTACGGACAGCGCGGCCGTCTAGGTGCTCATGGTTTTCATATATTCTTTTTTTTGCTTTAATGAAACATTTTTTTAATGAACAAGTCTTCAACAAAAATGACTTTGCATATGATGGTACTTTTAAAGCTTAATTAATTACTAAATCTGAAGCTTGAGAAAGTAATTGTGGTTGAAATGTCGTAACTAACATATTCTCAACATTACATAGCTTTACCTTCTATTGTGTTAGTCGCAAATCTAAATCTTTATGTATGCAAACAAAGCGAATTAATAACACACTTGTTGTGCAAAAAGAATATCATTCGAATCATTTGTAATTACAGAAAAGTCGTTTACGATACTTGAATGGTTTCATCATTGTCGTTTTCTATACTATTGTCTCAACAAAATCAAAATTGTGTCAATTTTAACCTAATTTTTTAAAACTATTGTAAACAGAAATATCGGAACTATTTTGTGAAATTGGAGCTTTCAACTATTCCTTTGTTAAAATATTACTTTGATCTTTAAAACTTTTAAATATTAAACCATAAGAATAATAATAATTTGTAAAATAACTAAATTTGGCTAAATTAAGCCGGAAACTAATGGATTACTATTAATTATAATATTGTTGCGGCCACTCAGGATGACAGTCAAAAAATGATTCAGTTTTATTTTATTTTAATTTGTTTGTTGAAGGAACTCTGTTCAACCCGCAATAGACCGCAGGGAAAACAAAAGGGCGTAACAAAGATTAGCTTTAGACTGAAATGCGGCCGAGTCATTCATGTCTGACTCCATTCACCGGTCAGAACGGTTAAGATTATAGAAACAATCAATAAAGTTGGTATCAGCACATTAAAGGACGCGTTAAGGTCATTTGCTAATGCCAAGCACAGGCATTAGGGCACACCAACACGGATAGCGACGTGCAAACAAATACCTTATCGCTTGTTTGATTTTGGTTAAAATGTAGTACATAGTATACATGTATTCAATATTTACAAAAAATATTATTATATCAGTTAAATACTTGGTTGCAATATTTGCAACAGATAATATACGTACCTCAGATACCAAAATACGCCAAATGTTGGTATATTTAACGTATAATAAATATTTATCGTATATCGAGTGTTTATTAAGATATTAACTGTTTTTTTATATTATTACACATCGCATTATGGCCCACAATCACTTTACTTGCTCTAATAATAATTCAAATTACCACAAAATTTTTTGGTGCCTAAAAGCTTTTCAAATACATTGAGAAATTGTTACCGCAAAACTGTGAGCTAAACATATTTGCATTTTTAATTTTTAAAATTTGTGTATCCTGTGGATTACTTAATTTATTATTGCATAGCAACAACATATACACTTAAACAAATATACGGTTGTAATATATAATTTTAAATCTACATATTGTCGCGGGCGGTCTTCTGTATAAACCAAAGGGGGACTCGCTTGCAGCGACCGCGACTCTACCGGTTACAGATCAAGCCAAGTTTCAGCATGTCTGACATCGTTTATTTATCATATAAACAAAAGAGGCGCTGACTTACAGATACATGTTGGCTCTGCGGAGGCACGAGAGGACACTTGAAGCGCGCTTGAGTGGGCCGACAGAACTGCGGTGCGCCGGTTACGAGGAAGGCCGCCTTTGGACACGCCGC
>JAODGE020006377.1:0-23543 GCA_027574965.2 Ecitophya simulans
ACCCCTGGTGTTTTCGGCCCATCTCTTCCTCTCGGGCCCCCCCCTCCCCCCCATAAAAAAAATAATTCCCCCCCCTCTTTCCCCCCCCCCCCCCCCACATGGGCACGCACTTTGCTCGCAGCTAAATTTTGTAGTGAAAGAAATAGAACTTGAAGCTCAGCGTCAGTAACATGTGGAACACACTCACGAGCGCAACGATGTACACGAACCACTTTGGCTCCAGCGAGACCTTCCAGATGCGCCAGAAGTTCGCTAGTAGATAGAGCGTGGACCAGGCCCCACCCAGCAACACCAACACCCACTGCACAGCGCTGACCGGAATCATGCAGAGGATCGCCACGAGCACGAAGATAAACATGCTGTATCCGTACAGACAGATGGTGTCGGTCAAAGAGATGGGGATGTGCTTCCAGTGCATGATGCCCCACACAGCCGATCCGAAGGCAAAGCAGTAGAGGTAGACGACCACGCTGGCCACCGACGCTATAGAGAAGTCGTACTTCCACTTGCTTGTTCGATCACCTGACTTTCTGTGGGCAATACTGCCCATGATGTTGCCGACAATGCCCAGCGTGATCCACAAGGTCGTGCACACCCAAAACGGTCCATAGAGGTCCGGTTTCTTCGATAGAGTGACACCGGCCTCCTCCAATGCGGCTTGGGATTGTGGCTCTACGCCACCGCTGTAGTGCCAATTGCGATCCATCAGGAAGTCGGGTGGGTTGAGGGGGACGAGGGTGTTACTTAGACGCAGCAGCACCTGACGAGTGTTGACATCAAAAAACTGCTGGTAGAACTCCAGTGTCCAGAACCGTGACGCGCGGCTCTCCTCCGGCGGCGGTGGCTGCGCGTCCGCCTCCGCGGTCGCCTGTGCCCCGCTGGGGATGGCTCTGGCAGACGTACTGCTGGGGCCATCGTAGAACTGCGATGGTATTTCCTTCTCGGTGAGGCCTGGCCCGCTGCCGCCGTAGAGCGACGGAGGGGTAGTCGGAGACCCAACCCCTGGCGGCTGGTAGAATCCAGGTTCGGGGTGTGCGCTCTCTCCGACAGGGGATGAGTGCTCCCTGAACGGGTCTGTGTTGCCGGCGCTCTCGTAGGGGTTAGCCATGTCCACTGCCCTCTTGTGTCTGCGCGGTGTGTATGTGTGTGTGTGTCTGTGTGGGAGTGCAGGTGGTTTCACTGTATGAGAATGCAGAGCGCGCAAACACTGAGCGATCCCTTACTGTAATTCGCCTCTTCTTCCGCGGCCCTCTGCTTCTATATATATAATTAGCCCGGTGATGCTGTGGGTGCGAAGGGCTAGTTGGCAATGTGTATATTTCTAGTAAACGAGACAAGGCGGGGGAGATGGGGAAGTCACCTGTGCAAAAAATCGAATTTATTGAATGGAAACAATAGACGATGTTCGAGTGAAGAGAACACTGCGGTGGGATCATAAAGCACTCCAGCAGGCACACTCAGGACAACGTAGCGGCACAACTTCTCTCGAAGCAGTGCCGTCAACGCTCGGTAGCTACAGATCTACCTTCTGTGAACAGTCCGTTTGTCTGCATTGCAATTGGAGATTCTTTTTTTCTATCCTCACTAATATATACGTGTGCTTATGCGCACAAAAATCAAAATACCCAGCACAGCGGTCTGCAACAACTACTCTTGCAGAGTCAACGGAAAAAATGAAATGGAGTCAATGTAATTGGTCACGTTCAGAGTAGCCTCATGTGATGTCACTAATACACTGTGTGTGGGGGGGGGGGAATGAGGCTCTTGATCGGGGGGGGAGAAGGAGGCTCCTGATCGGGGGGGACGAAAGAGGGGCTGCAAATGCTATTGAGGGAGTATCGCATATAAGAGTGAAGATGGGCCATGTGAACTCTAGTGACGGAACCGTCGAATGGCCGCCAGGGCAATCGCCAGCGCCGCGGCCCCGATGCCGACAGATATCACCAGCGCTCTAGTCTGGTCCCTCTTGTTAGCTCCACTGGTCACCTCCTTCGCCAGGATCGCCTCATACAGCTCCTTCTCCACCGGGAGTGTCATGCGAGGGTTGTTGTACCACTCCACGGAGACCAGACTGGAGGAGCTGCGGATAGCTGCGATGAGGCCCCTTGCATCATCGTCGGAGAGGTCGCAGGTTGTGAGGTCAATGGAGGTGATGTACTTCATCTTCAGTGCATGGTGCACAAGCGCGGCACGACCAGCATCTGTGACCAGGTCGTTGCAGCCGAAATCAAGAGCTGTCAGGTGCGGATTTGATGTCTTTGTCAGCGCTTCACAGATTGCTCCAAGCCCGACATCGCCGATCTTGTTTACTGACAGATTGATCATTTGCACCTTGGATTCCCTGCTGAGAATCAGGTTGCTAGCCAGGGCAATAGCCCCAGAGTCGCTGATGCGATTATCGCTGAGATCCATACTAACGAGTGTGGGGTGATGGGAGAGCATGTTAGCCACGATCTTTGCACCCTCATCCCCGAGAAGGTTGAAGGCAAGCGAGAGCTCTTGGAGTGTTTTATTGGCCACGATGCCGTCGCAAAGCGTTGGTAACCCGCGCGGCGTGATATGGTTCGTGACAATGTTGAGAGTCTGCAGATGGCTGCCCTTCACAAGCACGGCCAGGGCGTACAGCGCCTCATCCTGAATTGCGTTTTCATTTATGTCCAGATAGGTGAGATGTGGGCAGCACTTGCCAAGCGTCTCGAACAAGTGAATCGCACCCGCGGGACCGACCTTGTTGTCCTTCATATCGAGAATCCGGAGACGAGGCATGTGAACAATGAACCGATCTACAAACTCCATGCACGTTTCTGGAGAAATATTGTTACCAGAAATATCAAGAGACTCCACGAGCTCTGGATTTGGGATAGCCTCCACCAGCATGTCGAGTGTCAACTCAACATAGCTGAGCTCCACCTCTGACATCGCAGCCTTGTTTGTGGACTGTGTGAGTTTGGGTAATTGTGGCGGGTTGGCTGGGTTCGATCTGTGCGTTGCTATTCAAATAATAATAAAAGAAGCGTATAACGAATATTAATAAAAACAGAGATGAAATATAGTTGACCTTGATGTTTGTTGTTGGGGAAAGAGAAGGGAAGGAAGGGGGGAGGGCTCACGTAGATCCTGTTAAATATAGGTTGGAAAGATAGTATCTGCGCTGCCACTGTTATTTACTGTTTGTTATGTTGTGTTGTATCTTAGAATATTCCTTTTAGAGTAAGTATTAGTCTGATTGCAGCGCTTGGTTTGGTATGTACGTGTAATCACTACTGGGTATTATCGAGGAGCGAGGTAAGAGGGTGAAATAATGTCTCCGTTGGAGATCGCATAGCATGCTGGCAGGTGTCGGCAAGTGAGCGGCGCCTCCAGGTATGTGTGTGTGTCGCACAGCAGGGCGACGCACATGCAGCAAATATAAGGAAATTACATATTTTATTTTTGCTAATGTTATGAATGCACTTAAGTTACACTGTATGTGTGTTGGGCTGTACTTGTCTGCACTGGGGATGCCAATTATGGAGAGTGCAACACACACACACATAGGCACACATACGCAGCTGGTCCCTTTTTCTTCGTAGAAGCGGGGCACGTACCGCTCATCTCCGCGCCAGCTCTTCCATGCAGCCCCTTAGTGTTCTCTGTTGAGAAGGGAGAACAGGCACGGATCAGGCACACGTGCGAGCACTGGAAGAGGTGCGGTCATCACACCATTCAAGACATCGCTGCGCGATACGCTTTAGGCCAATACGCATTCTCAGGCAGAGCACACTATTGTCAAGGCCGTGCAACTCTTCCGCCGAGCCCTCGCTAGCAGCATCACTGTCGCTCGCCATCGCGCTGTCACCCACCAGGATCTCTGACAAGGCATCGACATCGACGTCGAGAGTCGTGGAGAACTGCTCCAAAACGCACAGCACCGTCTGGCGAACCGTTTCCACCACCGCGTACTCCGTCTCTGGAGAAAGTGTGGCAAAGGGGCCTACTGATTCCATCCCAGTGAACTCGTCTGCCTGCGCCAAGTGCACGCGGAGCAGTGCCAGCAGTGCGGCACATGGCCTGCCGTCGCTGCCAACCCAACAGCGTTGTAGATCGAAGAGCCCAAAGCGGGCAATAATGAGCGCCCTCCGCTGTTCCCACTCATCGCCAGCAGCGTCGCCGTCTGCACATGGAGCAGATATCGGAAAGGGAAGCTTGTCGTGGGTGTTGTCATCCATTACAAAACCGTAAAACTGCAACAACTCCCAGTTTTGCAGTGGGCCATAGCTCATCCACAGCTCACGACCCACATCCGCTGGGCCAAGCTCGGCACCGACCTGTACGACAAAGTCGCCGCCGCCGGGCTCCACCTTCCTCACCAAGATATCCGAGTAGTTGCTATGATTCACCATGTCCGCGATCGGCACCAGCGAAAGAACCACCTGCCCGTCAACGTTCAGCTTAAAGGCACGCGAGTCGAATGTCGCTCGAGCCCACAAGAGCACGTCCACTGAGAATGCAGCGCAGAAGGCGTCGACAGAGGCCTCAGCGACGGCACCGATACCAGACAGTGTGTAGTGGAGCAGTGGGAGTGCCTCCACCACCTGCGCATGAAAGTCCGTCATCTGCCCCTTCTTGCGCAGCACGTCATCGAGCACGTCCGTGCCCTCCAGCTCGCTAAGATCGGAAATGCCCCAAAAAGTTGGCACAGTGGGGTACGATGGCGGGCAATACGCCAGCAGCTGCCGCCAGTGTGAAGCAGGAACACCCACCACATAATACTCGTACACTAAGGCGAGCACCAGCAGCGCCTCCTCGCTGTCGTATATGCTGTGCAGATGTGCGTGCGCGTGCAGTGCCCTGGCGAAAGCACAGTGTTCCTTTACCGTATCGAAGAAGAACATCTCCGCACGTGGCACGCGTAGGAGCTCAGAAAAGGCGGGGGCTGGGCGATTGCAGATGAGTGAGCCCTCGCTGTAGGCATCTCCAGTCTGCATTGGTATCACAGCCACAGCGCTCGTATCAGCAAGGCCCGCGTTGTCAGCAGCCACAGCAGCTCTCCCGGGGTTAAGGTCTGTCCTGAGGCGTGGTTGGATGGATTGCCGCACGTACGCAGCAAGATCGGTCCGCACATCGTCATGCCCGGGAAACTCTTCAAGGAAACTGTGGACTAACTTCACCGCGAGTTGCTCGTTCCACTGATCCACCTGGCTGTCAAAGGTGGCCAAAAAGGTATCCCCAATGCACTCCCATAGAGTGCGCTCATCGCACGAGATCAGCCGCCCCACGCAGAGAGCATTTCGAACTGCCAACTCTGTCAGCGCACGCAGTGCCAGTGGGTCGCCTTCTCCATCAAACTTCAAGACGTCTTCACGTGTACTGCGCGTTCGCTCCAGATAAAATAGCTTAAGGGCAACGCCATCCGATCGATGTAGTCTGGCGGTGAACCACCGCACCTCCTCAGCGCTAAGACACATGTACTATTGCACAGTCACGTGTGTATGTTTCCTTTGTGTAGGGTGCTTCGGCTTCTTGTACCCTCCTACACGACAACAGTAATGGGTGAAAAATTGAAGCACATGAGTGGAGGATCTCAATCCGCATGCGGCACAGGCACACACACACACATACCGATACAACACACACAAGGCTCGTCCTTGCGGAACACACACGTTTGCAGTCATGGAATTTGGAGAGGGGGGGGCCAAGGGAGGAGGAGGTCTGAATAAGCTGAAAGCAGTTACACGAGTGCCACGAAAGCGCTGCTGCAGTCACAATCACACGCAAAAACGAACACATACACACAAGGTGGGCCCTCTCTACGAAAGGCGAAGGGCGGAGAGCTTTCTGTTGATTGAGGCTGGAGTAGAGACGGTGAGGGCCGGGGAGTCCTAGTAATCCGCGGGCAACTCGCAGGTGTCATACATGCCGGGGAAGCGTGTTCTCAGGAAATCGTTGTAGCGCGTCCGAAACAGCTCGTAGACCTCTGGTTTCTCTCGTCGGCGCGTGTGGTAGTTACTGTCCTTGCTGGACGACCGCACCGCGGCCTTGTGAATGTCCTTCAGCATCTGCCACAGAATGCGAGCACTGACCCAGTTGAGCACGCTCTGAGGCACGCTCGGGATTTTTGGATCAATAGACATGATGAATGACAGTCTCGTTGTCGTTGGCGATATTAATTCAATCTTAAACCCTCCGTAATTCACGTCGCAGCGTACGTTTCCTTCGGTTGGCGCTGGGGCCCGAATGCCCTGCGGGAGGCTGTCCTTGCCCTCGTCTAGGCTGTGTGCGACGATGATGATCCGGCCGTTCTCCTCAATGTCATCGATCCCATAGCCCTCAAGGAAGACCTCGCGATCGGCGACCGGCCACGGGGCGCCGACTACAAAGAACGAAGATCTGTGGAAGCGCGAGACGTCGCCCTGGGTCTGCGCGTAGGTGCACATTGGGAACCACTCGGAGAAGAGGTCCAGCTCCATGATCACACCACACACGTAAATCGCGTTCACATTCACAGTGCCGATCACCTTAAAGTAGTGATTCCCAGATGTCTTGTCGTAGCGATAGAACGTACCCTCCCCATCCGCCTCCACCCTGATTGGCTTCCAGCTTCCTGCGTCTTCGATACCGCTAAGCAACTGGCCGCAGGCAATGCCCCTAGTCTTGGACACACTGTACATCTTGGATGACTCCACGAAGCGGATGAACAGGCGAATGGAAAGGAGCGTCGGCACGGCTGTGCCCTGCGTGATCATACGCACGCGGCTCACGACGATATCACCATTGACTGTGGTCGGTACGTCTTTCATGGCCTCACAGCACTGCTGGATAACCCCATCCAGCACCTGCACCACCTCAAAGTGCCGCTCATTCGTAAAGAGATGGACCGCATACTTCACCTCGCGTCGCACCTTCTCTCGTATGGTTGCAGGAGTGTACTCTATCAGCGCTGCAAAGCGCGCCTGATCGATGGCGCTATCATATAACTGCTTCTGCTGGGCTGGGGATTGTGGATCCTTCATTGATGCTAAGACGCCTTCTCAGCCACTACTGTGATTAGTGGCGGTGGCGGGTGTTCCTTTGTAGCTTCTGGCTGGATTTTGTTATTGCTCTTCGAGGTAGCAAGAAGGAGGTAGTGGAGGAAGAGGAGTATTGGAGCCGGCACGACAATGTGCAGCGAAAGTGCGGAGAGCGGAGCTTTCCGACTACTGACATACACTCAGATTGGGATTGCGGCGCTTCCTACATTCCCTGCTCTGGAAAGAGAGCGAGTGGCAGCAAAACAATAAGTCTAGTTCATGCTCCACTCGCTTGGGTGCGTGTATGTTAATCGTGCGCGCGGTCATGGTGAAAATGGCAAAGACAGGAAATCGCTCAGTAGCAATTAAAACCGACGAGCCTCAGTGGGCCTGCGTGTAGACGCATGTATGTATGCGTGCGTGCGTGCATGTGCTTAACAGTGCAACGGATTCGTTAATAGAAATTGGCGTATGCTCCCGTTCTTATCATATGGCCCCCTGCTCATTGTTTCTTGGGCTCGCTGATGTGAGTGCCGGCCATTCGCTCAAGCACGCCAACGACAGCCGAATTGTCCAGGTCACCCTCTCCGTTCTGCACCATTGACTGAAATAGCTGCGCGTTGATGGCGGTAGCGGGCAGCGGAACGCCAAACTCTTTCGCAGAATCCATCACGATCCCAAGGTCTTTACTCTGAAGGGCAGCCTTGAAGCCGGGCGTCCGTTTGCCTGCGAAGAGGCGGTCTGGCTTCACATCCAGTGTCCAGCACTGAGCCGCACCCCCCTTGATTGCCTCGATCACCTGGTCACCGCGAACCCCACACTTCTCCGCAAACACCAGAATCTCACCCAGGGCCGACATCTGCGCCGCCACCATGATCTGGTTGGCGGCCTTGCACACCTGGCCAGCGCCGCAGTCGCCAATGTGTGTGATGCTCTTGCCCATCGCGAGGAGCACAGGCCTCACCCTCTCCAGGGACGCCTCGTCGCCCCCAACCATGATGGTCAGCGTCCCGTTGCGGGCGCCAATGTCACCACCCGACACCGGTGCATCCAACGCGCGCACCTGCCGCTCCGTCCACAGCCGGGTGGCGATCTCTCTGGCTGCAGAGGGCTTGATGGTGCTGTTATCCACAAAGATGGAGCCGGGCCGGATGCCGGAAGCGATGCCACTCTCCCCGAAGATGATGTTGAGAACATCTGGGGAGTCGGAGAGATTAGTAATAACCACATCCACAGCCGCCGCGAGCTCGGCTGGCGACCTATACGACTTTGCGCCAAGCGAGACGAGTTCGTCACACTTAGAAGTGGTGCGATTCCACACGGAGAGGTCAAACCCGGCCTTGAGGATGTTGGCAGCCATTGAGCGGCCCATGAGACCCAGTCCAACATACCCCACCTTCATTGTCGCTGCGTGCGTGCTTTGTGTGTGTGTGTGTGTGTGTGTGAAAGAGCAAAGCAGTCGCTTCGTAGTGCAAAGGTTATGCTCTCTTAGTTGTGCGTTTTTACTTATTTATTCCAGATTGAGAAGTCCGGGGAATGTGAAAGGAGCCATCAAGGAGAAGGGGGGAGGGAGATGAGGGGTGGCAAGGACGCAGTAGCGATGGGTCGCCCGAAGGAAACGAGCTGCTGGCACTCCAAGCACAAAGCGCCGGCGTTTGCGAGAAGGAAAAGAAGGCGGGTGGGCACACACACACTTCGCGAGTCCGCGTCTGCTGAACCGCCGCCTTCCATACTCTGCCCTACACACGTATGTGCTGGCGGTGCTATTTCGTAGTTTGTATTATTAGCCCGCGGCCGCTCTGCCACTTGCGCCCCGACCTCGTGAGTGCAACAAAGAGATGGAGGAGCCGGTGCTACGAGAGTTTGTAGAACTCACGCTTGAGGGCTGGGGATAGGCCGTCGAACATAGCCACCGGCGGGATCTCACAAACCTCCATTATGCCCTCCTTCTTCACCGCCGCTGATGTGCTGATGGGCTCGAACTTGGATGAATAGAGACGGTATGCGATAGTTGGGATACGAGAAGAGATGCCGGCGCGGCTTCGCACAGCGTTCATGTGAGATGCCATTCCCATGGCGTGGGTGAAGGCACACACGCGTACAGGCACGGGCGCGGGGGTGGCTGCCTTGGCCAGCTTGATAAACAGGAGGCGATCAGCGGCAGTGGGGTTTGTGTTGTCGACAACAACGCTTCTTCCCTGCTCGAGACTCTGCTTCACTGCCGCCAGACACTTCTCCTTCGTCTTCAGTGTGTCGCGGTTGACGTGCGTGTACCCGTGGGGTGCGAAGAAGCGCCTGAAAAACGTTGATTTGCCGCATCCTGGGTACCCGACGAAGAGCACCATCTCCAGCTGCCCCGCACGGGCAAACACTGGCTGCGCGCTCGTGCTGAGCTCCTTCACGCCATCAGCCGTCACGCAGCGGTAGGACAGATTGTCGTAGGAGGTGGGTAATGCCCGCAGCTCATCCGGCCCAACGTTTCCCCAGTCAAACGGCCCTTCCGTCTTGCGCAACTCTTCGACGTACCTAAGGTTAGGCACGGAATGCGCAGCAGGGCTGCTCGCCAGTAGGGTCGCCTCATCCGCCAGGAAGAACTGCTCAGGGGTGAAGAAGGACAGCGACAGGTTATGGGCGAACTGTCGGTCGGAACAACTGAAGTCCTTCGCTCTGCCGGCGAGAGTGGTGACGCGACGACCCGCAGCATCGCCAACATAGAAGGAGTGGCGGTTGCAGTCCAGCGTAGTGCCCTTCGGGAGTGGGGCGGCGCCCTCCGCCACGTAGTCCTGCAGGAGTCCCCACATGGATGTATTCGGCTTCCGCCACGCATCGTCTCTGATCGCAATGAGTGCGCAAAGGGGGACGCGCAGCTCCTCACTGATACGGATGATCTTCTCCTTGACAGCAGTAGCCTTCGTACCATTCCATTTGCCGCCCTTTCCAGTGCCGGACTGATTGCTGAGCAGTGTGATGAGAAAGCCTCTATCGTGTAACAGCCGCAGGCGCGAGGGCACACTTGTGTGTACCCACTTCCAGTCGGCAGGGTCATCCTTCGGGAACACCTTTCCAGTTTGTGGCATGACCACTGTGTCGTCCATGTCCAGCGCGGCCACCTTCACCACCGCCACCCCAGATTCCGCGCCGTCAGTCCCAGTCAGTACACGCTTCACCATCGCTGGAGTTGGGGGAAGGGCCATCACTGCGTTGTCATGCTGCTGCACCCACTCTGACATACAGCGAGCAGCGGGTGGCGATGGGCTGCGGCTGCGACCTCGTTTGCGCTGCATCGGCGAGCCTCCCATAGCCGTAAGTGTGTCTATGGCCACGCGACCTCGGGGAAGGCAGAGGAAGAACACAGATGTGAGAGTTGCAGCTGTTTATATGTCGGGTGTGTACTTTGGTGTCACTCCTTTTTGCCATGTGTGTGTGTGTGTGTATGTGCCGCGGGTGGATGGGAGGGGAGGAGTTCATACCTGGAGGAAAACAAATTAGGCGAATATCGACACAATGCGCCAATGGTGATGATGACAAGGGTGAGGGAAGGACACTATGGCCCCCACTGCTGGCTCCAAATTGCTAGCACGCAAGCACCTCTGGATGCATTCACCGATGGGCATTTGCTTTCGTATTACTCTTTTGTTTTCTTATCGGAGATGAATCCCGTGTCTGAGAAAGATATCCGCTCCTTGTGAGGAAAAAGCCGCTTGACACTGAAGATAAGCGGGGAGGGGGAGGGGGTTGCCCAATGATGTAAAGTGCACCGCTCACATCTTCCCGCGCAGCTCCTCCTGCAGCAGCATCAGCTTCTTTGAAACGCCAAAGGTGGCCTTGAAGACCTTTCGGAAATCCTCGGCTGTCATTGCCATGAACACACGCACGTCGATCTCCTCCCGCTCCAGCGTGCCCGCTAGTCCAGTGAGGCCCTTCTTTGCGAATATTGATCTCAGCAGCGCCACGCCAGCAGCGCCCTCCAGCTCCGCCTGGTGGCTCTCCGACGCTGCCTTCGGCGGGACAGCGCCCTCACTGCCCTCACTGCAGTTTTCCCCCTCGGAGCGGTCTGGACGCTTGCGCACACTGGGAGGAAGCGTCAGCGCAGCCTGCGCCAGTGCAAGCGAGACGTCCCCCAGCCCATGGTGTGCGGCCCACTGATGAAACTCCTTCTTAACGTCTTCCGCCGTGGCAGGGTTCGCTGAGTTCACACAGTACACATCGCTGATTACTCGTCTCAGCATGGCGTCTCCCCACCGTTGCACATCGCGGCTGGTGTCAGTCTCGAGGCGGAGCGCCAGTCGGCTGCGCAGTACCTCCAGTTGGTCTGCGGTGTTCTCAACCGCCAAGAGACAATCCTCCGCGTTACCTGGCAACGCGCCGTAGTGCTGGCTCAGAATATGATGGGTGCCAGGCACGCGCCGCAGCGTCTCCGCAAGGGACGCAGAGTGCTCCTTCACTCTCCACGTGTCGAGCAGTGCGCCCTCACTGGTTCGACGGGCGGCCATGAGCGGGGGTAATGGGATCACCACCTCCCTCCCAACTTCTGGGATTATATGGGGTACCCATGGGACCCGCTGTAGAGATCCTCCAACGTGAAGTGACTGAAACGCAGTATCAAGCCACCAGATAGGCTGCTCGATAAAATGTGGGGGGTAGTGTTTGTGGGCCTTTCTGAGCCTCTCCGCGCGTGCTGGATTGCTCACGCACAAAGCCCGCAAGACTCGTGCGAAGTCTGCATTGCCAGCCTCGCCATCACCCATTGGCACCACATCGTTGTCCTGCACCGCATGCACCTCCTCACCGGCCTTCAAGCCCGCAAACACGACGGTGTCGGGCGAGGCGCCAGGATTGTTCTGGAGCACTGCAATGCGAACAGCATTGAAGAAAACCTCGTCGGTGAAGTACGCGGTGCCAAATGTGCTACAGAACACCCTCGTCTGCGGGTGCAAGGTGAGGAGTGCGCGGAGTGCCACTGCACTGTTGGGCTGTGTGGATGTGAGCAACACTGAGTGAAGCCCCGTTAGGTGCGCGGCATTGCGCTCCAAGAAGGCTGCAGCGTCAGCCTCGGTGCGGGCTGCGGGGAGGTCCACCAGCATCCGGCGCACAGTGTCCATCTTCTCAAACTGGTAGTCCTCAGCGGTGGTGCTGCTCAGCACATAGACACCACACGAGTGCGCTGCGTGCACGCCCTCAATCCCCGCATCGAGGAGGCGCGTGGAGTGTCGCATGAGGCTGTGAGTGGGCGCACTCTCTGAGCCGCCACCGCCGCCACCGCACGTCACGTACAGTGACGGAGGAGCGTGTCGGAGGTACGAGGGACTGCGCTGCATATCCCTCACTCTTTGTGCCAGACGCGCTGGTGGGGGCGGCGCAGTGGCGAGTCTGCGGGCACTAAAGAGAAACATAGCGAGTCGCCAGAAGCCGAGCGGATCACTGGCTATGCGTGTGTGTGTGTGTGTGGTAGGAAGTAGAGGAAACAGGAAAGGGGGAGAGAAGTGAAGTGGATGAGGCTGCGGACGTTTGTCAGTAGATGAGAAGTGGATTATGGTGAGAGGGTGGACGGCTGCTATAATGCTCGCTGGTATAGAGTGAAGGAGGGGCGAAAATAAGGAAGGCTGAGTAGCGTGGCTACCACTGATGTCCTATGGAACTGATATAAAACGAAACCTGCCGAACCGAGAACAGAGGAGCCACGTATCTCATCCAACTCGTCTAGCCTTCGGTGCCCCAATGCTGGGGTCAGTCCTTGTGGACTCTGGTGCGGTCGCCCTTATGCTGCTGTTGTGGGCTTGTCTGATTGCTTTGCCTTTGTTTACTTTTTGTTTATGTGCTGCAGGGGGGGAGGGGTGACGCATCCGCCGCTGGTGGTTACTTGCGCCACGGCTCCCTCTGCGACTTGGCATAGAAGCCACCCATCACTCCTATGAAAATGCCAATGACAGCGCCGAATGTGGAACCGCCCTCCTTCCCCCCATCGATCACGCACAGTGCCCCGCTCGCAGTGGCGGTGGCGAGGGTCGCTAGAGCGATGGAGGGGGCAACAGGGGTAACTATTAAGTGGAACAGGCCCAGCGTTGTCACGCTGGTGGCGAGGGCGGAGCAGGACCCCAGTAGCACCTTATCCGTAAAGCGCCTCTGCGACAGGTTCAGCGCGGAAGGCGCTCTCAACTGCAGGGCAGGAGTGATCAAGCGGCTGTGGCGACGCAGCATTGGGTAGCGAGGTGTCTCGAGAAGTAAGCACTTCTAGAAGATATACAGAAGATGGCGTAGTCTGTTTCCTGAAGGAGTTTTGTGTCCTCGTGGTCCGCTGCTTAACGATGGGTACTAACGATATTCAAACTGTTGTTCAAAAATGGCAAATAATATCACTAAGTTGGAGGAGTGAAGCACACGACACAAAACAAGAAGTAGAAGAAAAGGTGAAGTCCATCGGACCTAGCAGTGAAAGCAGCATTGGAATGTCGCCACAAGCTACGGGGGATAGAGTAAGCACGAGGACACAGAAAGGAGGCATCAACCGTCTCCGCTCTTCAAGTGTGGAGTAATCGTCCAGTTGGAGGAAGGGGTATATATCCGCAGGTACAAGATGGCACCTGAGATGGTGTGTAGTCAATATTTTTGCTTTTGTTTTATGGTGCCCAAGACTCTGTTTTCTTAGATTTGAGTCAGTGGGGGGGGACTTATACGAATTAGATCTAGATAAAGTGAACGCCGTTCCTCGTAAAGTGCCCCAGCATCAGCATGAGCGCATCCTCGTCCAGGGCACGGCCGCGTTTCGCAAACATTGGGTCGGAGAGGACGGTCTCCAGCAACGTTTTAAATTGCTCCAAAGTGGTCTCACTCACCTCCCCCTCCATCTTCTTGTAGCTCAGGTACTTCCGATGGAGTTCCTCTGCGGCTATCTTGGTCTTGAAGATGGAGGACACCTTCTTGTTCTTTCGATTAAATATCATCCTCACCATCCCGTCCCATTCATCAAAGTCCACGTCCGGCTGTGGGTACTTTGGGTCCATGCGGATGACACTCGATTCAACCTTTGGTGGGGGGTTGAAGCTGTTCTTGCTGATCTTCATCAAGTGACTGCAGCGGGCAAGCAACTGAGAGTTCACTGAAAGTCGGCAATAGGCTTCGCTGCCAGGCTGCGCACACACACGCAGCGCAAACTCTCGCTGGAACATCAGTACCGCACACTTAAAGGTGGGCTTCTTGAGCAGCTTGAAGATCAGCGCGGAAGAAATCGCGTATGGTACGTTGGCCACACACTTGTCAAAGTAAGGGAATTCCTGCTCCAGACAGTTTCCCCTGATGACCTGCAGCTTCGAGGCTAGCGGGGTCCCGTGAAAGCGTTTGTTCAGCTCCGCAACCATTCGAGGATCAATTTCAAACGCAATCACCTTCTTGGCGGTCTGCAGCAGCTTCTCCGTGAGGTTACCAGTACCGGGGCCGATCTCTATGACCACATCGGTCGGTTTGATGGCAGACTTCTCCACAATCGCGGCAATCACCAGCGGGTTCTTCAAGATGTGCTGGCCAAAGCCCTTGTTAAATACCATGCCGGACTGACTGCCGCCGGTTTTTGTGCCAGTCGCGCCCTCCTTGGACTTGTGGCCCTGTGGGCTGCTCTTGCCCAGTGTCGTTACTTTCGTGGAGAACTTTAGTTTGCGGGAGACGGCGCCAACGGGCTCTGCGGAGATGACACCCATCGGGACCGCCCGTGGTGCCTTGGGCATTGTGAATGGCGGACTAAAAAGGGGGGAAAGACACGGGAGTGGAATCTATAGTTGTATGTGCGGGAGTGAATGATCCCTTGCGCACTGCTCTCACTGACAAGAAATGGGAGTCTTACCTCCCAGGGTACTTTGTCACTGTTTTTGTAATTGGTCGGCCGTGCGTGAGCGTACGTGGGTGGGGGTGGGGGTGAAAAATAGAAACAGAATGGCAAACTGGTAAGTAGAGCAAACGGCACAGCAGAACCCACACAGATAGGGGGCGTGACAGGCAGAAGTGGAGGCCCGACTACTGTCATCTCAACGAAGGAAGAGGAGAAGGAGGGGGGTTGCGATATTGGTGGTGGTGAAGCTTGTAATAATAATAATAATAAAGAGAGAAGGACGCAAAAGCACACAGCGCATGCTACCAACTGTCGCTATCACATAATTCAACATATTTGTGTGCTTTGTGTTTTCTTTTTTCCTTTTCGTGAAGGCCGACATGACGTTGAATGACACCCTCTTGAGTAGTAACAGCAGCACGGCATGCAGTGGAGAGGAGGAGCGCGTGGTTCACGTGTACAAGTCCTCCTGTATGCCATGCCTCTTTTCCTCAGCAGACGCTGCTAGATGAGCAGATGGCCACTGTCAGCCCGTATGGTACATACACTGCCATCGGGGAGGAGTGTCTGTATGTTCGCTCTCTTTTATGTATTGTCCCTTTTGTCAACATGAAGAGAAATCACTTGGCACTCATTTTATATATTGTTGAGGGACAGTATCATTCACATTAGAGGTACCTCCACCTCCGCTGTCTCTCCAGCCACCACAGCATTCAACTGGAAAGCGTTGACCATGCATAGAGCTTTAGTTCTCTTGGAACACGGACTCCACATGTAGCTCTAAGTACCTTGGGTCTGCGTGGTGATTCACCGAGCCGTTGTTATCCAATGCGCGGGACGCGGACGTAGCCACCACAGAGCTCATTCGGGGTGCCGCCACCGACGCTCTATTCGCTGCACTAGTTGACACTACGCTTCCCTTAACGACAGCCGGCGCTGCGCTGTTGGCCCGATGGTCCGTAGGCCTTGTGGCCACTGCCCCGGTCAGCGGCTGCGGGGATTCCACCGCTGCCGTGCTAAGAGGTGGCCCGAGTGTGGTGGCCTTCGGGGAGCCTGGTGGTGTCTTGCCGTGCCGCGTCGTGCCGCAGGCGACACAGCGGATAGCGGAGGGAGCGTTGAGGTACGTGCACGCATGGCACGGCCACACCTCCGCTGGGCCGAGCTGTATCGGCGCCGCTGGTCGCGAGCCGGCACCCAGAGTGATACTGCCAGGGTTCTCCTTCGGACTAATGGTAATTACATTGTGCTCATCGGACGGCTGGAAGGTGACATTGCGGGACTGCATATTAATGCAGCGGAGGAGGCTTCTCTTTGTACGCTGCTCGAAGGCGGAAGCAAGGTGGCACAGCCGCACAAGTGCCTTGTCATCCATAAACACGCGCGAGAACTCGAGGAGTATCAAACGCGCGAGCCTCTGCGTCTTGTGCTGTGCAGGGCTCTCCGCACGGCGGATTGCTAGGTGGAGGATCCTCTCCTGAATGGACACCGCCTGTGCGAGCTTCAGGTGAAAGCCGTAATTGCAAGTGCCGACAATGTACTCCAAAACGACAAGGCCGCCATAAGTAGTCTCGGCGGAGCGAGAGGAGAGCCTCTCCTTGATGGCCTGAAGCACGAGGACAGGATACTCGTCCGCCAGCTTGACACACTGCGTTAGGCTAGCATCCGCCTGGGTGGAGGCCGCAGCATTCACAGCCCCACTGACCCGGTAACGGATTTTCGCGTCTGAGAAGGCATTTTTTATATAATTCATGACTCATTAGTGGTGCAGGGTGGTACACATAAACTTGTCAACGTGCGTGTGTATGTATGTGTAAATATATATAGCGAGACTTTTTGTGTGGGTGGGGGTGACACTTGTTAATATATACGTGCGTGTGTGTAAGCTACCGCGTAACGCAATCACTCACCCTATTGAGAGCAAAAAAAGAAATGTGAGAAGGTGAGTAAAAAAAGGCGAGACAGCGACGCTTGTAACGTTCCTCTTCCTGTTTGCCAGTGTTACGGACGCCATTACAGTGAGCAGCAGTATCAGTCAAGTCCACGCCCACATGGTGGCTGACAGTGAAGAAGGCACTGCACAAAGGCGTCGATGTGTGTGCGCGCTTAGAGTGTAAAGATGAGAATTATTCATTTTGGGATGCACCCCCACCAGCTCAGTGTCCCTCGCTCCTCTTGTCACCACCCTTCTCTACTCTGGCGAACTCATACGGCTCAGTTTCAGAGACGTACTGCGGGACTTTAACACACGTGAGGGACTGGGAAGGTGAAGGGGGCGCCTTCAGCTCCGGGTGGAGATCCTCTGTGAGTCGCCGTGATAGTATATCGTAGAAGGTCATCACAAGAGCCGGTGGGATCGCGTGCAGAAGTGGCTTGGAGGAAAAGAAGCCGTCGTACACCTTTGAGAGGCCATGGCGGCGACGTATCTGCTGGAACAACGTACGGTAGGTGACCGTACTTCCTTGGACAAGGCCGTTGGTGAGGCGGAGTTGCTGCTTCAGCGCCAAGCATGGGTAGCGCAGCACCAGACCAACACAGGTCGCGGCGTAGCAGTAGAGAAACAACACCACCGGATGGCGGTACACGCCGTCGTATCGTGTCGCGTTGTAAATGCCAAACTGCGCGGCGCATTGGAGGCTGCGAGCGGACGCGAAGGCCGCAAAGCCCCGGTACAGCCCCAGCAGGATGGAGGGCTTCTCACGCAACGCCGTCTTGAAGACGTCCAGTGGGCCAGTGAAAAGGCGTGGGCCGCGCTGCATCTCCGCTGTCGTGCGGAGAACATCATATGGGTGATGCGTGATGGTGTCAACCAGTCCAGCCAGGCCTCCGGCGACAAATCCATTCGTGGTATTGGAGGAGAGCTGGCTGCGGATGGCCACAAAAAGCCCGAGTGTGTAGGCGTACTCCACACTTGTCCACATTAGTGACTGCGGCCCAGACCACCAGCGCGTGGAAAGCAAAACTCTGAAAAATTCGGCTCGCTTGTCCGATAGGAACACGCGATTGCTCTCCCCTGGAACATCACTGAGGAAGTAGAAGCGATCCAGATTGTTTATCGGGCGTCCCACGCAGGCGGCAGCGAAAGAGGAGCTAAGCACCACCGCTGCGTGCTGTGTGGCCGTGAGGCACGGCTCCGTGTAGCCCTGGCGGCGCGCCAGCGGGTCGGCAAATGGGATCGCGGTGCTGTGACCGTAGGAGGCGTGATAGCCGCCAGACACAGTGGCCGACATACTCCCGCAGACGAGCCCACTTCACTGCCGCGTATGTGCGATTGATGGGTGTGTGTGTGTGTGCGTGTGCGTGCGTGTGTACGATATAGTTTGTCAATGTCCGCACTTATGAGGGGGAGCTGCGAGTGAGCGCGACAGCCGCCAATCAGCTCTACTGAAGCAGCCACCACAAAGGGGGAATGAAGGGGGGAGACTGCCTCCCTGTGCTAGGAGTAGCTCTTTGGGCTCTGGAGTGTGTACCGAGAGCACTTGACCGTATGGATCAACAGCGAGAAAAAAGAGAGAAGTGAGAGAAGGTGGAGGTGGGAAATGGCGATGGCGCATCTCTCAAGTAGGCTTCTTCAGCGGCACTACTAATCGAGGAGTCAAGGTACGGGGAACCATGTACAGGGCTATGAAGCGGCTGTTATTTGAGACCCCCCCCCCTCTTTCATAAAAAGAGACTCGGGAACTGTACGGAAGTACAGACCGACAGAAACATAAATGTGCGAGAACTGCAGTGCGTGTGGCATGCCAAATAAGCAGCAGAAACGAGAGCGAGGGCCTCCTTCCTCCCCCCCCCCCCCAATCTCTCGTCTCGCTACTGTTCAACTAGGTAAAAGAGCGCAAAATAAATAAAACAGACTCTGTTGAGATATGCATGTGCCTTGCCAACACGATCAAAGTGAGACAGGGATTCAAACGAATTGACTGATACGCAGCACAGGAGAGAGAACACGAGCTCGTGTATAGCCACCCATACACACATAGACGACATAATTATGCGCACCTACATGCTCATCCCAGTCTTTTACGATTCACACTAGCGCCACAGTGTCAATATGACGAAAACCCTCGTAAAAATATCGGTGATGCACTCCAAGGCTCAAAGAGGCGATGGATGAGCTTTGTGTCATTCACCTCACGCGTCCGGTATCGGTGTCCGGCACAATGGGCACTCCATCCGCTCATCCATCCACCGCAGCAGACACGACTGGTGGAACAGATGGCGGCACGGCGTCTGCCACAGCTCATCAGAGTCATCCCACCCCTCCTCTAGTGAGTTGCGGCAGATGGGGCACAGAGCGTTCTCTAAGAGCTGCTGCCGCTGCGCAGCGACGGTGGTCGTGTACACATGCCGCCAGGGCGTCATCCACTGCGGCAGATAGCGCTTGCCATCAGCGAAGCGCTTTAGGGCCAGTAGGATGGTCTCCACTATAACTGTAACGGCGCAACAGACCAGCGGCACGGAGCTCCTTCCTGGTAACTCCCATGGCTCGGGAAGGGCAAGCGCAAGTGCTAACATCGGCGCCGCCACATGAGCGCCGCCAGCAAGTATCAATGGAATTGTGAGGCCACTCCACCCGTTAGCGGTTAGGCAGTGCATGAGGTGCGGGGCCCATATAATCACAGCCGTGATGCCCAGTACCCAGGGGCTGAGAAGCCACTCGCCGAGGAACAGTAGCAGTGTGACCAGCAGAATAGGTGGCAAAAAGTAAATCATGATCAGCTTCAGGAACACCCTGGACGGAGAGTCCGCTGCGGCCGCGCTCTGCCCTTGATCCCTCACCGCCAGCTCGGTCATCTTAAGTATCATTGAGTATCCACAAATGAAGAGGCCGATCAGCAGGTACAGGCTGCGCCACAGAGTGGGGATGTGAATGCCGACCGAGATGACAAGATACATATCAGCATAGCCAAAGAATAACATCAGCAACAGCTGCCACGTACTCATCCGTAGCACCCGCGCGCGTGAGTTCTGGACCCACGTCCACTGGCTGTAGGTACCCACTACAAGCGGCACGCCTACAAATATGATAAAGAGCACTATAACTTTGCTTGCCGTGGTAATCATATTCTCGTATTTCGTCGTACTCGCTGAAAAAGTAAGCATGTCGCCACACGTGGACCACATGGAGCCCTGTACCTGTTCTGGATGGGAAAAGTTAGCCTCTGCCAGCCAATAGCATTCATCTGAAAAAGCTGACCCTCGCCGCTCCTTCATACCCTTCCCACCGCCATTGTCGGACTGTTTGCGCTTCTGGTGCTCCATGTACAGTAGCATGAACAGCTGCGTCGACTCCGCGCTCGTTAGGGTGCCCGACGAGTGCTTACCGAACAATGCGGCCCCAGGGTGGTCGGGGTGCAGACTGAACAGCCCCAAGAGCGTCCTGTAGGAAAACACAGAGTACCCAAACGCCCTCCACTGGTCTGTGCCAGGAGTTGGAGGTGTGGATATGAAGCGCAGCTTCGTGCCATCCGCCAGAACCACAGGAGATTCCTGAACCAACATCTTTAGCAGCATCTGCGGAGAATTATTCAGACGCAGCGTGGAGGAGGCCACCACTGGTGCTGCATGAAGGTGTGGCACAGCATCATGTGACCTCGCCTCCCACACCAGGCATTGATTTTGGTTCAGGTCATCCGGACAGCCCATCTTCTTGGGTAAGGTGCCAGTGGTATTGGGGATGACCGTGATGGGCTCCGAAAAGTTAGGCCACATGCGAACCCATTGCGCATGCTTGTTAGTACGCCGCTCCAACGTGCCTAATGTCATGCGTGTGTACAGCTGCTCTGTTACGAGGCTCTCGCCACTGAGCCGCTGTCGCTCCGTATTCTCATGTGAGACAGGGATATCATCGCCAAACGGCCCCCCTGTAGGTGCGATAGAGTAGATGGAGAGCACAAAGCACACCAGTGCTAACACGCAAGCGCTGCGGACTACAAGAGGGTGTGCCATGAGGGATGCGTTCAGATTGTGAGGAAGCTAATAATACTATTTAAATAAAAGTAGTGTGGAGTTGGGAGTGTGCATGGAGCAGTGGTGCGTGCACCTGCGGCGAGATGGGCCACCATTTCCGTCGGCCCCCGCTGCAGAGGCTGGGTCTTAGCGGTACAGACCACTGCAGTAATAGCGAGGGGTGGGCCTGCTTACATACGCGTAGGGCAAATGCCTCTGGATCTATTTTTCTTTTTGCTCCCCTTTCATACATCTCTAAACGAAACAACTCTATAGTATAAACCGTACGGTCTCTCTCCCCCCCCCCCACCGCACATCCAATGCGGCGGTAGACGCAGAAGGAAAGAATTGGAGCCATCAATCAAAGAACAGACGATACCGCTCGATGCATAGCTGGTGCACCTGGTCTCCACAGCGGGCGAACAAATCGTCAAAGAACTGGAGAATCTCCGCCTCCACCTGCGAGGATGGACGGTCGAAGCGGCGCCCGGGTCCTATCAGAAAGGAGGCCACTGCGTAGTGCCGCCCCCCCGCGTCGCCCCCGGCGGCACGGCTCGCGGCCCCAAAAGAAGCTGCCTCCTCCGCAGGAGTGCTTGCCCCGCGCCCACCGGGCTGGACGGGGAGCAGGCCAAGGATTGCCGTCAGCTGCGCCAGCTCGTCGGTGGTGAGTACCCCCACCAGCGGCTCAGCGAGCTCCACACGAGTCGTCGGCATCACCTTCGGGAGGTCCGAGAGAGTGGTGGAATAGATGGCGTACCACGCGTCCATCGCCAGCGCCGCGAGCTCTTCTCGAACCCGCACCTTTTCACTGTCTTCCTGCGCACCTTCGTTGACCCCTCGCTGGCCACTGCCGGGGGAGGTGGTGGCATCACCAGCTGGAGAGTGCCAGCCAAGGTCCCCAGGATCCACTACGGCATCTGCGTCGTCGCACACAGTCAAGAAAGACTCATGCAATGGATGACGAGGGTTGCGACGGGGATCCCGCGACCCCTCTTCCAGCTCCACGGCATGCAGCCCACTCATGTCCAGAGCCCTGGCCTGCCGCTTGTGTGACGCATTCACTGTGAGGGCAAACTCGTAGTCGTGGGACGCGGTGAAGAGCTCGTAGTCAAGCGCGAGCAATTGCTTCTGGCGGAGCCGCTGTGCCCGCAGCGTTTCTAGTGTGGTGGCTCCCCCGTTGACCACCTCGGTGCGCATGTTGAAGGCGACGGGCACGCGGAGATTGCTGGGGTTGAGGCTGTCCGCGCCAACACGCACGCAGCTGCACCACAGCAGCCACATGTGCCCGTCATCATCTGTCTTGAAGAAGAGGTTCAGGCGGGTGATGTGCTTGTTTTCCGTCATGTAAAAGTGCTCGGCAATGTCGCGGCAGAGCCCATCCAGCTGATTCTTCGTCTCGTCTGCAACAAGGGTTTCCTCGCTAAGGTATAAGGCCCCGTCATAGGTGGCGGCGCGAGTGGTGAGCGGAAGGGTGTGATCGTCCAGTCGGTGCGCATTAGTGCGCTTGTAGACTGTGGTTATGAGCGGTGACCAGAGCACCTGCAATTGGAAGTTGCGTCGGCTCGTGCCCTCTCCCTTGGGCACCACGAACTTCTGCAGGACGCCGTCTGGCTTGCGGCGCTGCTGGAAGAGGAATGTGTGTAGGCTTTCAGCAGTGAAGAACTCCACGTAGGTAAGGTACTGCCCGGTGTAGATACCTCTGCGTCGGTCCGCAGGACTAAGCATATCATCCCACTCGTCCTCGATGCGGACAGAGGCGTAGAAGAACTGCGCAACAATCGCGCACCCTTTCGTCTCCTTCGAGAAGTGATTGTACATTGTTTGCGCGTCCAAGCTCTTGCCCGGACGCTTGGCAATCTCCTGATTCTCTGCATCGTAGGTATACCACGCGCGTGGGAAGTTGTGGTCAAACACGACAGTGTCGGGCAGGTGGACAGAGGTGAGGGCGTGGTCCCGCCCCTTGATATTGTTATGCAGATATTGGTACAGGAGCGGGCACAGGCCGTCGTTCTCGATGACGTGGTGCTTTGTCCACTCCGCTGCATAGGCCACCGTGACACCCGACAGGGCTGACCGGAACCCACTCGTGTGATTCGGGGTGTCGGGTGGAAGTGGAGCTAACTGTGATCTCATCCTTGCCGCTGGCACCTTGCAAAGGGAGAGCTATTATATATGCAGAGAACACAGACACAGAGATATATATATGGAGAGAGAGTGTGTGTGCAAGGGGAAGAAGGACGTATGAAGCTGTGATGCATCTTTTTTAGCTAGTCTGCACAGAATGAGGGAGCCTTATGATATTCCCACTGCACTGTCAAAACAGATACCAGCAGTGCCAGCCTCCTCCACAACGTGTGAACACTCACTTGTGCACATTGCTCTGATGTGTGCATGTGTATGCGTGTGTGTACAAGTAGTTAGAAAAGTGTGTGTGTGTATTTTTCTGTTTGCTAATGTTGTTGCTCTGTCCCTCATACTTCATATTCTCAAATACGGGAAGGCGCCGGCCTGCAGCGGCTCACAGGACCCCGCCTCCCCCCTTCTCACTCTCACGCGTTATAACAAGCATCCGCCAAGGAAACCGGTCGGACACGCACGTGTGTATATATACGTACAGCTCAACAGTTTACACGCCCACACTTGCACGCAGCTCCACAAACTGCTGGAAAAGGTGGAAAAAAGATAAAATCAGGGACCCTGCGCGAGCCGTACCGCCAGCACGGAGCTGCGGTGAGGAAGAGCCCCCCCCCCCCCCGCCCCCCACACACCCCCCCCTCCCCCCCGCCCCC
>JAODGE020006383.1:0-18254 GCA_027574965.2 Ecitophya simulans
ATTAGTATTTCAGCGCAGTGTGTTGTTGCTTTTTGACAATCGCACAGGCCCATCCAAGCCATCAGTCTTCAGATCACCAGTTGAGCGGAGTACCAGATCTGCACGACTTTTCCGGCATATCCTATCCACAGTTGGACGTCATCGATCTGGGCGACACCCAAAAATACGTCCCGGAGAAGGAAATCAAAGTCGTGCGCACCATAACGATCACCCAACCTTATCCGGTGAAAGTTCCCGTCAAGGTGCCTTACCCCGTGCCGGTTGTGAAGGAAGTTCCGATTCAGGTTACCAAAGTTGTCAAGGTGCCCGAACCCGTGCACGTCGATTTGGTGAAATCCGTTCAAGTACATTCGAGCGCGAGCACTGAGCACATCCGGGGCGCAGCTCCTGGTTCCGCCGACCTGGCCCAGAATCCATGGCAAGCATCTTCTGGAAGCGGACATGCAGCTCATCTTAGTTCCGATTCGCATGGACAGCAACAAATTGGGCACTACGAATACCAACCGAATTACCATCAACCTCAAGGCGCCGAAGATGGGCATCACTAAACACTGAGAGCGAATCTCCAATTTGTTGTTATCGTTGTTTTCTATGTTGTTAATAAAATACATTGTTTATAAAAGTATAGTTATTTTCTTTTTGGTAGAAAAGTCAACGTTCATACAAAGCGTAAATAAATTTAAGTTCAATTCATTTCTAAACAGTTATGGTCCTGCTGACCTAGCCCAGAACCACTGGCAAGCAACTTCTGTAGGCGGACATGCAGCTCATCTTAGTTCCGATTTGCATGAACAGCAACAAATTGGGCACGACAAATACCAACCGGATTACCATCAATCTCAAGACAGTGAAAATGGGAATCACTAAATACTGAGAGAGAATCTCCAATTTGTTGTTATCGTTGTTTTCTATGTTTGTAATAAAATACATTGTTTACAAAAGTATATTTTATTCTCTTTTTGGTAGAAAGGTCAACGTCTATACAAAGCATAAATAAATTTAAATACAGTTCATTTCTAGATATTTATGGTTCTGCTGACCTGGTCCAGAACCACTGACAAGATTCTTCTGGAGGCGGACATAAAGCTCATCTTAGTTCCGATTTGCATGGACAGCAACAAATTGGGCACTACGAATACCAACCGAATTACCATCAACCTCAAGACGCCGAAGATGGGCATCACTAAATACTGAGAGTGAATCTCCAATTTGTTGTTATCGTTGTTTTCTATATTTTTAATAAAATACAGTGTTTACAAAAGTATAGTTATTTTCTTTTTGGTAGAAAAGTCAACGTCCACACAAAGCGTAAATAAAATTAATTGCAATTCATTTCTAAACAGTTATGGTCCTGTTGATCTAGTCCAGAACCACTGGCAAGCAACTTCTGTAGGCGGGCATGCAGCTCATCTTAGTTCCGATTTGCATGGACAGTAACAAATTGGCCACTACGAATACCAACCGGATTACCATCAATCTCAAGACGGTGAAAATGGGAATCACTAAATACTGAGAGAGAATCTCCACTTTGTTGTTATCGTTGTTTTCTATGTTGTTAATAAAATACATTGTTTACAAAAGTATAGTTTATTCTCTTTTTGGTAGAAAAGTCAACGTCCATACAAAGCATAAATAAATTTAAGTACAGTTCATTTCTAGACAGTTAAAGGGTGCAGTAGGCTATGTCTTCTTGTAACGAGTGTGTATCAACTAGTGATGACCAAAATCGTGGCCAAATTGCTCGTGATGTCCCGAATCCAAACCATGTCCGAATCCGCCGAAGTGCTCGTCGTGTCCCTTGTTGACGTAGACAGGAACGTGTTTCTCGACCACGTAGGGCACCTTGACCGGGAACGGCACTGGCTTGTGAACGGTGTACGGCACTGGTTTAGCGTACGGCACGGGGACCGGATGAGGGACTGGCACTTTCACCGGTACCTTCACTGGATAAGGCACGGGCTTCTCCACGATGACTGGGACGGGTTTCTCGACGTGCACGGGGTACGGTTTGGGTACGTGGACTGGATAGGGGCGGTCGACTGGCACCGGAACATGTACCTTCACCGGGTACGGCACCTTCTTGATGACGGGATACGGAACCGGATGTGGGACTGGAACGGGCACCTCTTTGGTGATTGTGACATGCTTGACGTCCTGATGTCCGTGCTCCAGTCCGTGCCCGAAGCCATATCCGTCATGTCCATGCAGTTCCAGACCGTGCTCGTGACCGAGCGACTCAAACCCATGTCCGCCGTCGATGTGACCACCGTGACCGTACCCTAAATCCAACAATCCTCGCTTGTCCTTCTTGGTTTCGCCGACGGTAACTTTGGTATCCTCCACTGCCTTTTTCTCGCTTTCGGCGAGAGTCAGGCCTACGAGCAACCCAATCACGCAAATCTGCAAGCCACAATAAACACATTAATTAGTTATAATTAATTATAATTATTGTAAGTTGAAATCCTTCATTCGTGCGCACTTACTTGAAACTTCATGTTGGAATGCTTGCCGATCGCTGAACAAGGATTGTTGTTGACTGTGAGTGCCCCGTGAGTATTTATAGTCGGTTTTATTTCTGCGTGCGCTGGTGGTGGGATTGCACTATGGGATGCTCCAGTAAAGCCGAAATTGTCAGGTTTCTATATACGGTTATAAGCCCCTCCTACGCAACGCACGGTTGTTTCACTACACAATTTGAAGCGATGCGCAGAACGCACTGCTAGTCCAACAATAAGCGTAATTTCTCAACTTAACAAATATTTATTCACCGAGCACGGCACAAAACGCCAACATTCCGGATGCATGCACGAAAATCGGTAACATGACCCTTGACGCTTGAGAAGAACTGACAAAAACCCAACAGACAAAAACTTCAAGTCGTACAAAAAGGAAGGAAACGCACATGTAACAAGAGTGGTCACTTCATGCATCGTATGACTCCTTTCACAAATTGTAAAGGCTACACGCACTTGGCGCAAGTATCATTACAGCCAAAGTTATCCAACTTGAACGACCAATAGGTGACACAAAGCAGCGACGCAACGCAGTATGCTAATGCACCTTTTCTTCAGATACTCCCGCCGACGATTGGGTAAAAGATCATATTGCACACCGAGTGAAAATTCCGCGTTCGGATTTTCCCACGATCCGCCATACGTGATAATTAACACGACGCCCGGAGCTCGGTGTGTAATTACCAGGCCGCTGGATATTTGCCTAAAAATGCCCAGTAAACCTGTTGCGGCTCTCGTAAATTATGTTAATGCACTTTTGCAACACGTACACATCTCCGGATCGCCTAGATGCATGGATTACATATTATATAATTAATTAGTGCGCTCTAGTTGATCCCGCTTCCAATTACTTTTTTTTTATCCAATTCAATTTCACTTGCATAAATGCATTAATTAAAGAGTGTTTTGTGCAACAAAAGGATTTCTGCATCAACGGCGCAGTTTAAGAAAGAGTTGCGCTTTTTCTGCGCATGTAAATACGATAAGCACGACGCGCATGCGCAGCTCGTTGCGTCAATGGCTTTCATTTTTGCCGATTTTCTCATTCAAAATTGCACGTTTTAATTAATACTTAATGCGAGAACGATATAGTCATTTCGGTTCTGTTTTATGATAGATTGGGCAAAACACCGCAATTTCCTTATTAATTCAAATTGTCGTTGGCAAAGAGTTAGGCAGTTGGAAATTCCACGAGCAATGACGCTAATTATAGCGATACGCACTGCTCGGCTAGACTTTGCGTTGCGCTGTAATTGCGATTTCAAAATCCTATCAAACGACTTGACATACGATTCCGATACGCACGTGTCACGTGTCGTCGGGTGAATCAAGAATCTTGTAACCGCTCAGATAGAATTAAATATCATTATTGCATGAAATAACCATACGAGTTCGGTCAAGTTTTTATTTTATTTTGCTTTAACAGTATTTACAAACACCAACGTGAACAAGAAATAAAATACATGTAATCATTTTACAATAAAACACGAGTCGCATTTGATTAGTAATGTCCAACCGAATGTCCCAATGAATCTCCGAACGAATGTCCAAACGAATGTCCGCTGCTGCCGCTGTGGTCATCGATGTGAACCTCTGGTATGTCGTGAGTTTCAATCTGGATGGGTTTCTCCACGTACACCGGATAGGGTACCTTCACCGGATATGGTTTGGAGATGGTGACGGGGTATGGTTTCTCGACAGCGTACGGTTGAGGAACTGGTACAGGTACCTTGATCGGTACCTTGACGGTGTAAGGGATTGGCTTGTTCACAGTGATCGGGTAGGGTTTCTCGACCGTCACGGTGTACGGTTTTGGCACGTGAACGGTGTAGGGTTTGGGCACTTCGTAATGCACTGGTATCTTGACAGTATAGGGCACTTTGGTGTACACCGGGTACGGAACCGGATGGGGCACCGGATACGGCACTTCCTTCGTCAACGTGATAGTCTTGATCTGCTGCTGAGCGCCGAAGTGTCCCAAGTCGGAATGACCACCGCCTAAATGATCAGCACCAAAATCGTGTACTCCATAATCCAATCCGCGCTTCTCCTTAATGCCATCTTTGACTAGGATCGCCCAGGAAGTCGACAGCAAAGACAAACAAAGGAAAATCTGGAAAACGACTTGCTAAACTCTCTGCCCGGTTGTGTTGAAGGTTGGGATACTCACAATACGACTCATGTTGTTCTTCCGAAGGTATCGTATGGAATGAAAAAAAAGTAAACATCGATGCTTTTTATACACGTTTGATACTCGCGCATGTGTGAATTTCTTATACGAAACAATAATTTTGTAATGGGCATCCAAATGTAACGCCGATCTTATGTTAATTGCGTTCCTCGTCCGACGGCAAAACGTGCAACCGCACGCGAGGAAAGCACAATTGTTTAAAGCATTATAGAATGTTTAATCGGCACACTGCAAGTAATGTGCAATTATGGCGCTTGTGTCCTGCTAAGAAGTAAAGCACTTCTCACAGCAAACTGTCATATAATTACGTAATTAAATTTATTTCTCTCTAAAATCCCTACTGAAAATTACAAAATCTGAATATAGAAATTATCGTACCGCTAATAAAATTGATAGGTTTTGGATATGCTCCAATTCTGGTGCAAAAGGAAAACTGAGATTTGCATTTAGTGCGCAATTTTCGCGCCGTATGCGTCGATGCACATTATTTTCGAATCAGCATTTTTGATTTTCACCACGTCGTGTGCAAGCAACTCCAATTATGTCCAATTTTACTCGTCGACAGTACCGAAGCGTGAGAGCATCGAGATGTAGGCCTGATTTATTATACCGAATGCTCGGGTACTCTGAACATTCATATCGCCAAATTTCGAGTTTAAATTTGCATCTTCGGTCAGTTCTTCAGGTAAGAGCACGTATATCGGTCGAAATTTCAAGTCTTCTTCATGACGTTTAGCAAACATGGTTGGTTTGCCGGGTTTGAAGTATTGATTATACTTTTTAATATTCTCGTGGGTTTTGACTTCTTCCTGTTTCAAAGTTCCAAGTTTAATGTTACAGCTCGGTTTAAACGGTTGCGGAAATTGCGGAGAAAACGTAATTGGTCCGATTATCGATTGCATGTTTGGATGTAATGTTGCTGGCAGTTGCTGACAGGATGCTTTAAGAAAGAACCAAAATAAGATGAGCTGAAACACGTAAAACCTAAAATTTTGTTTCAGTGTTTTAGCTTATTGACTTACAAGAAAAATCGCTGCGAAATTCATGTTAGACTGACAATGAATGGAACTGTTTAACGCTTGAAGATGTCAACGAAACTGAAGACAAGCGAGAATTTGATTGATTTAAATAGATGACGCTGAACGAGAAAAACAATACCGCAATNAACGAAACAAAATAAATTGATTCAATATTGTTATATTGCGCACTTTGATGGTGTTGGTGTTCGTTTATAAATACATTAGAAAATTCATTCATGGTCTTCTTATTCTAACTTAAGTCTAAGTGTTTATGATAATATGCAAGATGATAGCTGCGTGGGGATGCTAAAACGATCTCTTTGTAGTGGCTGTATGATCACAGGGTGCCGCTTAATAGCCCTTCCATCCGTGCCCACTGGAAATGGAGTGGCTGGAGATGGAGCTGCCCAAGTCGTGGTCGCCCAAGGAGATCGAGCCGTGGTCGAGAGAGATGTCGTGGGACTTGACGAACACAGGCACGGGTTTCTTGACATAGACGGTCTCGTGGATCGGGACCGCGACGTTCTTGATCACTGGCACGGCGACTGGCTTCGGTACTGGCACGGCGACCGGATGTGGGACTGGCACCTTCACCGGGACTGGGTAAGGCGCGGCGACTTTCTTCTCAACGATGTACGGCACCGGCTTGTCGACATGGACTGGGTACGGTTTGGGAACATGGACGGGGTACGGTTTGTCGACTGGGACGTGAACTGTGTGTGGTACCGGCACTGGCACGTCCTTGGTGACATGCACTGGATAGGGTCTGGGAACTGGGATACCGATTCTGTTGGTAATGGTGATGTGCCTGTGTACGGAGGAGCCGAGATCGATGGTTCCCAAACCGCCTCCACCGCCGAGTCCGCCGCCGAGTCCACCGTCCAGTCCGCCGCCGTGTCCGCCGCCGAGTCCGCCACCGAGACCGCCATGGCCGCCCAAGTCGTGACTGCTCAGCTCGATGGAGTGCCCGCCGGACAACTCCAGACCGTGTCCGCCCAAATCGTGACCACCCAGGCCGTGTCCGCCCAGCACAGCTTCCCCGAACACGCCGCGCTTGTCCTTCTTCTTGTCGTCTTTGGCTGACTTGGCGTCCTTGGCCAGGACCCCACTCACCACCAACACGACAAAGAAGATCTGTCGAAAATAGCAACACGTAATTAGCGAGACGATTTGCGTGAATCGACCGATGGCTTACCGCAGACTTCATACTGCTGGTATTTGGTTGATGGCAGTGTCTGAAGACAACTGATACACCATCTCAGCACGACAGTGCTTATATACCACCAAGTGGGTCCACGACGGATACGGCGACATAATCGCACGCCGTGGCGCGGCGTTAGAACTCTTGCGCACTTCGGCGAAGAGGGGCGGATGGTTCTCGCATGCTGCGGAGTGCAAACACGTAGGTGCACCTTTCCACCATCTCCAACCTCGAGTGTCGAGTGTGGCGGGCGAGAGACGCCGAACGGCGACGCTTGCAAGAGCGAGACATATCGCGCGCAAAGATGGCCAACGGTCCACTTTCTGTTGCGCTGCTCGCATTATGCAACCAAGAGGCGATGGCAAACGGCCGTTTATAAAGACGCAACCAAGCGAGGAAACACGAGTCGCGCGATGAGAACGGAACGGATCTTATCAACCCAACAACAAACGACGAAGAATGACGCACTTGTCAAACATGTCGGAAGATGTGTGAATTTTGTCACCTTACAATGTTCTCATCGGTCACGGATGATTTTTAGACAAGAAACTAGGATCCGATCGTCTCACAACACAATATAACCATTATAAAATATCGAAAATACCTTAAAACTTCACTTAGAGAAATTAAAACTACCAACCAATAAAAACATGTACACACATGTATTGCCTCACTTACTACAAAAAGAAAGTTAGAAGTCGAAGTTAATTATCTTGATGTCCATTTAATAACTACATTTTATTATGATAAATGTCAACGCTCACCGGTTATTAAACAGAAAAAATAAATAAAATAATGTATATAATAATCTTTATTTAAAATAGCGTAAATTATCAAAACAAAGACTAGTTTCATCAATTAAAGCAACAATACTGTAATTATTCCGGAAGCAGCGGCAATCGCTTGTTACAAATGTTTTCTTTTGTATTCGTCGTTCTTTAGCAATTGCGTTAATTATGCCCGAAGAAGTGGTGCAGTTGTTTGAAGTCGAAGTTGTTGAAAGCGGCGTCGAAGGCTTCTCTGCTTCCGAGACTGGGCGCTGGAACGACATGCAACCCGCCGGCTTCCTTGTTCTTCGTTTGTTGTTGACCGACGACCGGCCGCGAGTATCCCAACGAACCGGAACCTATCGCGTACTTCCCATGTCCCAAGTTGGTGATGCCCAACGAGCCCGATCCCAGAATCAGCGGCGGCTTGCCCGGAACCGGTACGACCTGCGGGATGGGCTTGGGCTCGTAGACCTCCTCACGGACCTTGTAGGTCTCCACCGGAGTGGTGGTGTAACGTATGCCCAGGTGCGAAGATATAGACGGATGAAATTGGGTGTAGTCTTCCAGTTTCGGCGCGATGAGATTGTGCTCGAAGGAGTTTTCGAGGTTTGCGTTGAGGGACAACGACAAAGCGACGGGTTTCTGTTCCAGGGACTCCAACAGTTCGAACTGTTTGAAGGCGTCAAAATGACCGTCGTCGAACTGGGCTTCTTTGCTCAAATTGTCGAGACTTATGCAAATAACTTGTCGGAGGGCAAACGTTAAAAACGCAAAAAACCATATTGGAAATATCTGAAAAAAAAGGTTTGATTACATTCTAGTTTCAAAAATGTTTTAAATTGATTACTAACCTCCGTCATTATGGTTGACAGTACTTGATATTAAATACAACTTAGGTTACACTCGATGGTGCACGTTCTGAGCTGTGACTGCTCGGCGAGTTATATCCGAATATTGTGCAAACTTGATTCGCCGAGAATGTTTTATTATAAGGTAGTGCACTTGTTTATATGCTTATCCTACCCCTTCACTCGCCGTCGCTGGCACGGTCTGCGCATCCGCTCCTCAGCCTGCTGCTCAATTTATAGTCTTGGCATTTGCCAGCGAGTCTCACCTCGGAAATCAGAATTGGCATTACCTTCGATCGCCGACTCACGGCGAGCTAGGCGCTTTCCTTTTCATTACTTCTCTTGTATTAATCTCGTAGAGTTTTTCATTTTCATCGTTCTCGGCAATCTTCAATTACCGTAATACTTAATTTCGCTCAATCTCGCTGCAACGATCTTTATCTGCACGTCATTTTCCTTCGTAGACGTGTTCAATTCAACAGGTTCATACCAACTATACCGATAAGTAATAATTGCCATGCTTGATGCAATTCTCCTCTCCTCGCCCATTTATAAACAATAATAAGTTTCGCAACAAAATATATATAGATAATTAAAAATTGGTTTTCTCGCGTTTTCTTTTATTTATCGGAATATTATGCGTTGAAATGTTAATAATCCTCATGGCATGTATGGAAAACGCAAACGTGCGCACTTTGCTCTGGGTGTTATTATCGTGTTCACAATAAATAACGCGACGATAAAGAAGGAGCCGCAACTTTCTCTATCCGGCTACACCTTAGATTTTAATGCTTAATTTAATACCGATGATTCAATTCCGGCACAGACCATCAAACGTACACATTAAATCGTTATAAATTACATCGAACATAAATTATACGACTCCATGGAAAACTCGACTTTTCCAAGGAATTGAACTGTCGTTAACTGTCATTAACATTAAAATTATTGCTATATTGCATTACATCTCCACATATTATGCACCAGTGCATTTCGTGCTTTTATTATTTACAACTTACAATAGGCGAGGAAGTGCATAGAAATCCGCTTTGCACAATATTTGGGTTGACAGCAACAACGAATCTTCACTGTAATGAGGAAATTGAAGCGTAACAGGAACTTTCTCTAAACTTGTCATTTTTGACAATAAGCGTGAATCACGTGTGCGCAACTTTCAAACGATGTATTTAGGTTTTAATTGTAATCGAACAATTGACAATATAGAGAATAAATAATTATGCGTAAATAAAACTAGATAAAGTTGAGTTAAATTATCGATAAATAAATAATGTCGTCTGATGGGATTCGTATCACTTGTGGTCGTTGGAGGTGACCAATATTTGGTTGCTCTGAATGTTCTCGTCGCTCAGCTTGGTGGCATTAATTATGCTAACTTTCTCGGTTGTTGTGGTCGTCGTTATGCTAATGGCCGCCGAAGATGCCGCGGTGCCGTTGGAGGTCATGGCTGATGTTGGCGTAACGGTAGTGCTGCTAACAAGCGGAATGTACGTGGTCGTTTTGGGCGTTGTCGGAAGGTTTCCATTCACGTTCGCATTCGTGTTTGCATTCATCGCGCCTCCATAGTTGTGGTTCATTGCGTGGTTGTTAGATGAAGAAGAAGAAGGTCTGCCAGGCGCCGAGCGTTTGGGCGGCGTGAGACCCATCGGATTCGGGGACATCGTGGAGTTGTCGATCTGCTCGCAGTGTCGGCCGAAGGTGCCTTCTCGACACAAGCAGCGATAGTTGCCGTCCTCCTTGGTTAGGCTGACGCACTTGGCCGCGTTGGAGCATGTGTTCGGATTGTCGTCGCAGTGCGTTAGCTCTTCGTCGCAGAGCATGCCGCCCCAACCCTGGCGGCAGTTGCACTCCCACGGGCGGTTGCAACTGCCGTTGACGCAGCCGGGATAAGGATAGCACTTGTCGCAGTTCTTGCCCCACCAGCCCACCTTGCATCGGCACTCGCCCGGTTTTCGGCAGTAACCTCGTTCGCGATGGCACGTCTTCGCACAGATTGCTATGAGCAGTGAAACGTGGTCAGTTCGGTTGTTTGTTTCTATATGCAGATTTAGAAAGTTAATTGTCACTCACGATATTGACACAGAATGCCCGTCCAGCCTGGCTGACATTTGCATTCGAGCGGCTTCTCGCAGTAACCGTGCTGACACCCTGGCAGGACTTGACACTCCTTGCAGGTTTTGCCCGACCAACCAATGCGGCACTTGCATTCGCCCGGACCATCGCAGTATCCTCTAGTCAAGTGACAATCCAGTTTGCAGATGGCTGTGCAAAGTGAATCGCCATCAATACAAGTAAATACTATTTGAAATAGAACTTGAAAGGACGTACGTTCAGAGCAGAATATGCCGTCCCAACCCTCGTGACATAAACACTCAAAACTAGAGTTGCAGTACCCGTGCTGACACCCTGGTAGAGGGATGCACTTGTTACACCTCTCCCCATAGTACCCCAGCTTGCAGATACACTCGCCAGGCCGGTTGCAATATCCTTGCATGGGGTCACAACCCGGACGACATTTTGGCACATCGCACAAGTCTCCGGTCCATCCGGGGATGCATTTCACTTCTCCGTCGTCGTCGCACACATAATGGGAATGCTCGTTTTGCGAGGCAGGAATCTCGCAAGCCTACAACAACCTCGTCATCGGTTAGAAAGCTTCTCGCAAAAAGATGCCTAAATTCGGCGACGTTGACGAAAAAATATATATAAACCTTACCTGTTTCTTCCACTTCGGCACATATCTAGTAGCACCAAGTGCTAGGTACACCAGATCGAAGATTGCCACCGAAAAGAGCAACACCGGCTGGGCCCGAATAACGCAATCCATGTTTGATCGCGCGCAGCACTCGCGGAGACGACGCCGCGACCATGAACTTGAGCGCACTAAAGTTGACGGCGAGGCGCTGACCTTCTTGAAGCCCACTTTCGAAGGTGGAGGAAGTATGTCACTCACCGGCGACGTATAAATAGCGACCGGTGCGCGCCGAGTGCAATGATCTCTGGTACCTAGTATTTGGCGTGAAATTGTCAGGTGATTGCATTCGCCTCGACATCTTCTCACATCAGCGCGCGGCATTAACAGTTTCTATCTCAGCTTCTACCGTCCACCAACAATAACCATCTCAGTGGTCTTCAAAACCTTCTACAAGTATTAAGTGCTTTTAGATTTTACGTTTAATGTAGTTTATTAGGTCGAACTTATTATGACGATTAAACCCGTTAATAGGAAACATTTTTTACATAATATTTGGTATCGAATCCAATAAAAACCTAAACTAAATTACAAATTATTCTAAACCTAATCTTCTACCCCATTTTATCGAGGAGTGTTAACACTTTATTAATGTATAAATGTTTTGCATTTGTTCCAAACATGTAATCGATGTGGTTGAAGTTCTCTTCGTTAATTTCAAACAATCCTCTGCGATACTCTGGCGATAATTCTCTATACAAATTGATAGCGTCCTGGAACAACGGAACAATAACGAAATAATTAACAATTTAACCCAGATCTAGAACATACTTCTCTGGTTGTCAACCAATCGTTTTTAGCAAAAATCACAATTGTTGGCACGCGAATTTTGGACATGTCATAATCCGGAGGTGAATGCCGTCCGTACAATTGCAGATTTTTCGCGTAGCCATGGTCGAACTTGCGGAAGTAATTCCTAGCCATATCCGCAACATGTCTGAGCACCTTGAAAGCCGTCCCAGCTGGATGTTGGTGGAAATACATCGGATATTTGTCCTAAACGCAAATAAAGTTATTCTTGTGCATTATGCTCGAATCGTTGTTAACCACACGTACCGGATAAATGCTGGTTTTAGGGCCGTATATCAAAAATATTACTGACATGCATTGACTCATCAATTCCGGAGAATCCATGCACAACGTGCTCAGTACTTTTTGCGAAGTACTTTCTTTGGAAATGACGTTTGAAAGACCTTTGATTTGATTTACCGTTTGCTGCAATATGCATCAATGCGTCATATTTATTAGCGTAACCGGTTTCGAAGAAAAAATAAAGTGTCGAACATGTTTTGCCCATGTCGTTCACCAGTTTTATACTGTCATCGTGCATAGAAAAGTATTGACAACACACTCACGTAGATCACGTCTGTGAACGGAACAGCAAATCGGAGCAAAGCCCTGATGTTGACCAGTTTGTGTGCAGGTGCTGTTAGTATTTGAAATTTAATCAGTTTGGCCGCTTCCTCAACCTTGTCGGACGTGTACATCAAGCCCAAAGTGCAGCCCAACGAATGGCCGATATAAATAATTTTTCCTCGGCTTTGGGTCGTCTTAGAAACGTGTTTGAGCATCGTCGGTAAGTCCAATAGAGACAATTCGTCTAATCTGTCAGGCATATCAAACGTCAACGTCGAAACCAAATAATTAATCGAATTAATAAATACCCGTGGTCCCAGAACTCTGTGTCGCTAACAGTGTATCGTACATGACCTTGAGAATAATGAGTGCCTCGGTAGTTACCCAACCACACGTCGTACCCTTTATTGTGTAATTGGAAAGCTGGTAGAGACAAGCAGTGACTAATTATACCATTGAAACATTGAATAAATTACGTGCCTAGTGACAGGTTAAATGGTCGTCATGTCCTACCTAGAGAATCTTCGCCCAACGATACCCAGTTAGCGCTGGTGGTAATCAAGCCGTGCTGGAGGAAGACGGGATTTCGTTTGTTCTTGTTAGGTATGCGAAATATCGTTAGTATGTGTCCATCGGGCGTCGTAACGTGGTGAATTTCTAGGGGCCTTCCGGAGCTTCGAATAATTTCGGGCTTCGAAATATGATTAGTTCACTGTTTGTTGCCATTAAAATGGGAAACACGAATTGGGTACTCACCACCGATGCATTGACAGCGAATTCGTATCTACAATTCGGATTGACATCCATCGACTTGTAATCCTGAATGGTCTTGCACACATTGTTTCGCTGAGCGGCGACGACCGTTATCACGCCGATGACGAAAGCGATTACAACATTCAGTTTTACTCGGTGCATCTTCGCGCGACGCGTCTCACCATCTGAGCTCGATAACCTTACGACGGGTCGCTTTAACGGCGACTAGAACCTTGAACATCCTTCAAGGTAAACCGTGCCCAAACAAGACCAACGAAACCCGTAAATAAAAAGCATTCTAGGCGAATTAAACTAGCATTTTGGACTATGTTCAAAACTCCATCAAGCCGTCGCCTTTATTGGTAAATATGCTCGAACATAATTGGCATTGAAACACATCATTAAATTTGGTTTCCGCATTTCTAGTTTCACATTTACGTTATTTACCAGGTGCTGTGGTGAATGAGTTTGGTGACGACGGGTTCGTGAACGACGACGGGCACCTTGTTCACGACCGGAACCGGATACGGTGCCAAAATCGGGACGGGTACCTTGTTGACTACCGGTACGGCCACGGGCTGAGGAACGGCATACGGGACGTGTTTCTCGACGACCACCGGGACCGGTTTGTCAACGGCGACAGGGTAAGGTGCCGGAACGCGCACCGGGTAAGGCCTGTCAACTGGTACGGGTACGTTTACCGGATACGCCACTGGCACCGGATTGTCGACGTGAACAGGGTACGGGGCGGCTATTGGCACGGCCACATTTCGGGTGATAGTTGTGTGAGTATGGGCAGATTGTCCCAAACCGAGGAGACCATTATATCCGCCATGGTAACCATATCCCAGGTTTAACAGTCCTCGTTTGTCTTTCTTGGCTGCTTCGACGTCCTTTTTCGCCTCGTCGGCGAGAACCACTCCAAGAATGGCCAAAAATATGACGAACTAAAACGAAGCAATTCTCAGTACACCCAAATTCACTTCCGGAATGTGGTCCTGTTTTAACTACAGTACAATTAACTTACGTTTTTCATTGTTGGGATGTCGGCGCGACTTTAAATTCAGGGCTAAGAGCAGGTAAACGTTGATCGCACCTCTTTATATTCTCCATCCCACTATTTACGCTTGCATTTTTCTTCCTATCGCCGCATTTCCAAGATTGGTCGTACCGACAGGTTGATATGTTAATATGTAACTGTAGCACTTTCCCATTCATCTCGTAGAGGTGAACAGATTGCATTCGGACGTTCAAGGTGGATGATGCAACGTTCTGTTGCAAGCGACCAGACAAGCCTCAAGCTGCATTTCCAATGCCTACGTAACCAATAACTTAACCTGATTGAAGGGATGCGCGTGTTGCGCAACAATGTTGCAAACTTGCAATGCATTAAATACCTACGTAAGATATTTTTAACAAGTAGAGTCAGTAATCACACATAAACATAGGGACCTCAATTATTATTGTGTTACGAAAACATACATTTTATTCGACGCGCACATTTTGGATTCGAATATCAAACCTTGAGAGACAAACTAGTTTCGCATGAAAAAATAACGAACATTAAAGTTGACATAGCCCGTGACAATTTAAATAATTGAAGTGGGCGCCGATAACGCGTCGTGTAAACATTGTGTAATTTTCCTGACATTTTGCCATTTGTGTGTAGCGAAAAAACCGAGTAGGAAATCGTATATCAAATGGAAGCCGTAATTACGTGGGTAAAACAGAATTTTTAATCGATTCATTACCGTTCTTTGTTGCAATGCATATTGGCGCGATTATGCAGAAAATAATTAATATCCGGGAAGGTTAAACTATAATTTTATGATATATCAAATCGATAGATTGCGACACTGGACTTGTTTACGTCTCGGCTAAATAAAAACTACTGTATTGTTGGCCCTCGTCGCGCCACGTGAGCGATGCTGATTAACGCAAAGCTACGCGCGCACCTGTCAATTCAGCCAGCTAACGAGCAACGTGATTGCGGCGTTTTTAATTTCGCCATAAATTTCACTCTCCATTCGGGGCACAATGCCTGCGTTTTCGCCAAATTAGACGCGACGCATCCACCGAGTGTTTGCGCGTGCAACGGCATCAAAATGCCGTGTCTGGATTGAGCAACGTTATTTGTCGTTGCTCGCAGTTTTTAGATTCGGAGTCGCTCATTCGCTTGCGCAAGCGCGCGGCATTTTCTGCGCGCAATCGGCGCGATGCGCAGCCGGCTCTTTCGTAACCGCAAACTTTGGCGTTCGTCAATCGCCACGAAAGCGATCGATCGAATTGAATCATTTATGTGCGCAGGACAAAGAAAAATGTTACAAACAGTCGCAACCGATCGAAGCGGCGCGCAACGCGGGCGCGAAGTTGCATTAATTAATTAATAATCGATGCGAAATTGTTTGCGTCAAGCTGAGTAGTTGCTGAGCGATGAATTGCCAAACACATGCATAAATAATCACTTAAGTTGCTCACGTGCCGTTTGTTTTCATGAAAGTTAAAGGTGCGAACTGTTTCAATACTGCCTATCATGAATCCTGTTTTTTCGTCACGTTCTCAATTAAACTAGTATCAATCAAATTATTGAATTTTGCAAGCGCCGTGCACGCCCTCGATCCTAATGATAAACAATTAAAAGCCAAGCATTTGCTTATGTTTTAATTAGCGTCTCGACTGATAGAACGCAGCGCGTAACATTCGCTTCGAAAAAATTGTCATGGTCTGATAATTAGCAGAGCAAACGCTTTGGCGTTGCAAGTGCACTTTTCCCACGCACGACAACCTTAAGACATTCACAAGCGCGACGGCAACGCGATTGGCGGAATTATCGAATGTCCGATTGACTTCCAATCGTCGATACATTCTGAATGTCCACATTCCTGCCGTGGGCTTGGCGCAATTGTGTAATGCAACTGGGCAAATTTTAAGCTTCGTCTGAATTTCACCGGCGCCCATCAAGCATCTGTTGCTTTGCCAGCTTTCGCAAGTTTATTACACTTCGGACATGTTTGAGCACGGCTTTAATCAACTAGGTTCGTCTCGTTACACAACTGGTGTTTTTATCGCCACAAAATTATAAATTGCGCCTATTAGATAACAAAAATTTCGGTACGAGAGAAGAATGTATGTCTTTTTTTTTTTGAATGTTCATGTTTACGTTGGTGATGTTTAATTATTTAATAAACGTGACGCAGAGAAAGCTTCCTGTTGGGCACTGAAATTAAACCATGTTACCAGTTGGCGGTGTCTCTAACTACTCGGATAACTTCTCGTTTAGTTTGGTCGGCGTTGTGTCCGAACGCATTGACATCTCCAGGTAATTTCATCTCGTAACGCGTTACGAGGTGCGTGTCCAACGCGAACGCGTAACACAAGTCGCCGAAGACATTTACTTTTGGCGCGTCGGGTACGCACGTGTGGTGGAAATGTGCGAGTCGGTGGTAGGTAGAGGTATCGACTTCAAGATCACTATAAAACGTTGATTAGTAACAGGCACCGCCACATTATAGCTTGCGTTTATTGGAGAGCAGTGTCTGCGGTATCAACATGAGAGCAATCCAGGTGCGACTCGAAGGTAGGTCCACACAAAACGAATACTGACTGTGCTCGATTAGATTTGCACGGTGGTGTTAGCTGTGATCGGCTCCATTGCGACGAAAGAAGTGAAACCGTCGAAACGCGGTCTGCTCGACCTGGGCTACGGATACAGCGGTTCCGTCCTCAATGGAGGCATTCTTGGACATCACGGTGGCTTGGCGTTGAGCACTCACGCCGGTCATGGCATCTACGGCGGTTACTCCGGCTATTCTGGCATTACCGGTCTGTCCGGCGGCGTGCTCTCCACGTTGGGTTCCGGTCTGGGTGCCGGAATCATCGGTGCCGACACCTCCAGTGTGACCACCGTCAATCAAGCCGTGCCCGTTGAGGTACCGCAACCGTACGCCGTGACCGTCAACCGTCCGGTGGCTGTTCCGGTGCCGGTCCGCGTTCCCGTTGATGTGCCACGCGCCGTACCCGTCGAGGTACCCCAGCCCTACCCCGTGGAAGTGCCCAGGCCGTACCCGGTCACGATCACGCGCCAGGTGCCGGTGGCACAACCCGTGGCCGTCCCCGTTCCCGTCGCCAAACCATACCCCGTCTCTGTGCCGCACCCAGTCCCGGTGACGATCAACAAACACGTTCCAGTCCGAGTGCAACATCCCGTGGTGGTCGACGAACCCGTCGTCGTCGGAGTTGGACATGGACTCGGACATGGATATGGCATCGGACTCGGACACGGACACTTCGGTGGTTTGTACCATCATTAATTAAACATCCACAAAAAAAAACAATTTGAAGCTATGTATTAATATAAGTATTATAATTTAGGAAATAAAATATTTGTGTTTTGTAATACCCTGTCTTCTAATCGCAAACTATCATCTCGTTCGATGTGCCAGTTAAATATTAAAATAATCAACGTGCTTTGTACCTATTGCAGACCTACATTGCCATAGAAACTAGTTTCTCCTGAAGCACTGCACTCCTAGAATCTAAACCGCTTTGTTCTCCTCGTTCCAGAACTCCCGCCAAACTAACGTAACAATATCCAAATCATAAAGCATCATATAAAGCGAAATTGTACTCTTTAAAAATTCAGGCTTTTCAGATGTTTGTAAAGGCTGAGAACGGTGAGGAATGTGTACGAAGCCACCGCTGAAACGCCAAGGAAACAATAATCAATATTGCATATGTTATAAACTATACAATGTCAGGCAATACCCGTGCAAACCGTGGTGACCATCAGGTGGGAAGTGATGAAAATCGCATTGTTGTCGCTGCTGTGGTGGA
>JAODGE020006402.1:0-12715 GCA_027574965.2 Ecitophya simulans
TGTACTTGCGGGGATGTATTGAGAAAATCGCGCTCGAAATTCTACGAACCGCCGCCATTGCTGCCTGCCAACGCTACCTGCAATCGGGCGGTTGCCGCCGCGGATAAATCTCTTTGTCGATGAAATATTCATCGCCGCGCGGCATCAATGTTTGGGCAACAAACAAAAATTAACGGTGGAAGTCAATAAACGCCGGGATGGAATTTGCAGTGAATCTGGGGACGCATTAAAGAGTTTTTAGTTGTTTTTTTTAGCCGGCTGCACTTTCCCGGAATATTTCCGCTTCGTGTTTGGGTGTTTGGTGGAACAGTGCACCTCTGTTGGCGTGCTCCCCGCGACTGGTAATCCGAAGTTAACATTTCTAGGTTTTCCTGCACGGTATTCCATTGTGGCTGCGCTAAACTTGATCTTAAAATAGTTCCTGACGCGTTTGCCGCGGTCGACCTGCGTCACCTTAGTCCTTTGGCGCTTACAGTTGCTTTTGGGCGATATGCACTTGTAGCACACCGGAGAATCATCGCCGACTTCACACTTCCAATTCGCTCTGTTCTCTACTGTAGCACACGAATACTCAAAACACTCCAAAGCACGATTTCCATCCTGCGTTTACGAAACTCACGTGTTCGTTCGCTCCGTTTTGGCGCATATTGGGTTGCCTGTATTCCTAACCGGAAATTTTTTATTATAATTAATTTATTATAATACTCTGTGCGAACACACGCGTTTGTGCTTTAATGCACTAGACGTATTAAAATTAGTTCCACCCAACGAACGCGCGGATCGTTCAACGTATTATGTTGCACGCCTCGGCCGCCGCCGCCGCAGCCGCCGCTAATAAGCCATTATGCGCTCCGCGCCGCTAATCTAATTAGTTTTCGGGGATGATTTAACGAATGGGATTTGGTGTTGTATTACTTTCCAATTTGCGACGCGAGCAACGCTACACCTTATCATAAACAACGCGCGACAATAGAAGCGGGCCGAATATTTTTAGCCGCGCGGATCGATTAACAATTAGCGCGCATTACCGGCGTAAAACCGGGCAAAATCGGTCCGGACGGAAAAAGAACAACGGCAGCCCGCGGGCAAAGTAATGGCATTAGAACGATTCGGCGAGCAAAACAGTTTATTGCGATTTAGTGCGATCGCGATTGCGATTCGGAGGCGGACGCGCCGGGCGCCGACCGGATTGGGCCACTCGCGCGCCGGCTCCGGCGCATGTTAACCTATTTTAATTCGGATTTGACGGTCGGTTGATCACGCGCGGCGTTGTTGTGCCGCGCGTCGGACAAGCTGATTGATTTATTTGTAGATTTTCGGCTACGTAATATGCTGGTGAATTTGATAAAAACCGCGCGAATTTCGGGTGCGAATTTTCGGCGCAAAACGGCGTCGTCGGCGAGAGAAAAAAAGAATACTATCGCCCAAGTGAGTAGTCAAACTCAGTCGGCTTTGGCTCCCGCACGAACCGAATATTTTATGTCAATTCGGCGCGCATAAAACGTCGAAACATCTAAAAGCGGATATAAAATTTGCCTCGGCGGGTGAATATAGTCGCTCTCGATGCCCATCGCAATGGAACATATGCGCGAGTGTCCTAGATGTACGTTTTTACAATTTCCACCGTCGTTCGGCCGGCGTGCAGTTCGTATCCGGCGCCGACAAACATTTTGGATCGCACGGTGTGATAAAACTCATGTCGAACGTCGCAATATGCGAGCCATCAACTTTCCTCGCAAATTCCAGCCTTTCAATGTTACCTTGATGTCCTTGAGACGAGTCTGCGCAATATGCGCAAGTGCTTTCACATTTCAGTACTTCTTTAAAGCGATTCATTTGCGAAATAAAATATTGCAGGTGCCAGTTGACTGGGACATTAAAATTTTTTATTTTTACAAAAATATTCGCCAAACAATCGATTGGTGCACCAAACCCGCGATGAATTTTGATTTTGCGTTGTGTTGTTTAGATTACGTTGTTAATTTTTTTCGTCCACGTGGAGTTGAAAATTTATACTGAAATTGATGTTGCGGAGGCGCCGGGCGCGCATCGCCTGGGAGAGCTTACGAAGCTTCCGCGCGTCCGGACACAATGCATCAATTGAGTCAATTGCGGCGCGTTTGCGGTTAATTAACAATAACCCGGTGACACAATGCAATTGCGTCTGGCTTCCATTGCGGACGCCAGGCATTGCCATGGCGACGGCTCGACCGGCGCATCGACGCAACGGCGCAGGCCAAGGAAGACACTAGCCGTGCAATATTGTTCCTGCTAGGTATTCGCCGAAACAAATTACAACTAAATACTAGAGCATTGCGCAAACGTGCGGAACGCCGAAACAAATACGCGCGATTCTTCGCGTACGTTCGACGCGCGACGTTTCGTCATAGATGTTTTGCGACTTGGAGGAGGAGTCAACTTAGCGCGCCGTTATTCTAAGCCGAATAATCAGCATTGGCAACATCGCATTAGGTGTAGTCCTGCAAGTGACGGAGGGCATTCATGTATTCTAAGCGTAACTGACCCCGCCGTCCTGGCGCAATCTAACGCCGCATTGTACAAGGCATGCGACCGTCAAAAATAAACAATTTGCGTCTGCGTTGCGTGACCGAAATAAATCACGTTTGCGTGTCGGCTCGGGTTGCGTTCAGACGCGTGCGGATCCACGTCGGTTTCGGCGCGTTAATGAAATTGTTTTGAATCGTTTCGCCGGCGGCCAAACAGCCGCCGGGGACCTTGCATCGCGTATGCGTCGCGCGCTCATTATTGCAATTACGCGCGCCGAATTAATTGCTATTTAGTCGCAATTTACAATCATAATAATTGCATTACTCATCATCAGCACGCAGCTGCTACATTGGCTCCGGTCGCTGATATCTGGCCGTCAAGCTATTTAGAAAATTATTTACTGCGTTAATTATTTAACGCGCGTAGTTAATGACCAATCGATTATATATATATATATATATACATACATATACCAGTATACAACACATCAACGTCCGCGTGTCATTGGCTTGACGGCTTTATTTTTGTCTGCGCCGGTGTGAAAATTTCAATTAACATTTATTTTACGCCTCTACTACTTAAAGTGGCGAAAAACCGTACCAATCATATTATAAGTTTCATTCAGTAACGGTATTTTACATATATTATGGTCAAATGTTGGTGAAAGAACGACACTCCTGACCGGGGATACAACCGACAAGCTTTGAAGAACGAAACGAACCTGGATGAACACTTAACTAGTACGACCACTGGACCACTGGACCTGTGATTCGCATTTAGCACCATATAGCAGGTATCAGTATTACGATACTAATGCCTCATAACACCGTAGAACTGAGCTGCTTACCGTTAGTCCGGTGGTCCTCCTGCTTAGGTGTCCTCTTGATCACCGCGAGATTGCGGGTTCGGAACCCGGCCGCGGTGAGTCGAGGGGTCACTTTTATTGAACGTATCTAGTTTTTGTCTATTATTAATATTCTAATTCGGAATCAGTAAAAACATAATTTATACTCATCTCAAATTTAATTATTTATTGCATAATTGCAAAGAATATACGAAGTTTTATTTTATATTTTATTTGTTTGTAAAAAAAATCTCAATTTTCGTGCTTTAAATTAAAAATAAAGCAATTTATGAGATGGGATGAAATTGATGTGCGTTACAATTGTTTACTCGTAACAGTTGTTTGATTACTAATTGCTCCGTCTTAATGTTTCAGAAGTTCCGTAGAAACGCAGGTACTGATCATCCCACCGTGGTCGAAATTTGACGTCGGTGGGACGTCAGATATCGACTGCAAGCGGTCGTCGAATATCCGATTGTGCTGTATGGTCATATTTTTTTATTAAACAGGCGCAAGCGCGTACGTCGATGAACAACGAAAAAAAATTTCTACGACATTTCGCTGCTACGTTAACATTCTAGCAAGGCATAAAAGTGCCGCACAATACGGACCCTATCTGGCCCGGGACAGGACATGTCCGTCGTATATTTTCCTCTTTCACGCTTTTCGTTTTTCTTTACGTTTTTCTGAAAATCTTATAGACATCGCTGCATCGCTTGCATTCTCACAACTCTATACAATTTCGCGCGGACGGCGCTTTAATGCCATTTTGCCCTTTTCGACAAGTTTCACTTTCGCGCGCGTTTTTTTTTTTGTCGCTCGTCCCCTGCTTCCCCTCCCGATCCGTCGATATGTAGTTCATGTGCAGCTCGCTCGCGCACAAATCGAAAACGAACCTTGAAAGGTTACGCTTCGCATTTGTTCGGCGCTGGAAATGGAAAAGTGTGTCGAAATCCGAACCGGAGCCGGCGGCGGATGGAAAAAAAAATAGTTTCCGATGGTTTGGTAAACATCGAAAAACTGGCCGATTGAATTTTTCGTTTCGATTCGGCTGATTGTTTCCGTCGCCAGTTGCCCGCGCTGGATCCCATTCGGCGCTCTAATCCTTTTAATTCGACAGGAGATTTCATCAAGTTTTAATTCCAATTCCGGATTATCAGCTTCCGATGGCGACCCGCTCGCTCGCTGATCCAATTTATTCAATCATAATTTGATTCCACTCTTCGGCGGCACGGCGATTTGCCACTCGTCGTTCACATCTTCGCCGACCGCACGGTCATCTGCTCCTGCGACACCGCGTGCCGCAGTTTACCTTCTTCGGCAATTTCCAAATTTAGAACTAAAACTTCGACGTTTCTGCATTGGCGTGTGTGTATTGCCAAACTCTCGGTTCTTGAGGTTTTGCCATCAAAATGCGGAGCGCGTCTTCCTTCGTTAATTACCTTTCATGAGATAATTAACAAGTATTGTTTCCACCGCACGATTAAACAATCTTTTCACCTTTAATATAATGCACTCGTGCCGGTTAAATTTGATGCCTTGTTTTCGAGCGGGACTGAAAAGCAAATCGCGTCTGTTGTCTGGTCCTGTTCATAGTTTTGCCACACCCTGTATAAATATTAATGCCCAGTGCTCTGCCATCTTCTGCGGATGACACGTGCGTTAAACGAGCTGAAGCCGAACGGTACGCGCCGTCACGTAGCGCCATGAGATGTAGATATGAGTCCTTGTTATTACATTCTTAAAGCTCCTCTTTCTACGTCGCCGGCGAAGGCGCCGGGCGGTCGACTTGCGGTCGCATGCAACGCACAAACCGCAAACATATCACTCGTGCTTCTCGCAGCGTCGCCAGGTTCCGCCCGAAACATCCGACTCGCACCAGTCCCGACCCTTCCGAAAAGACGAGATATCACGGACGACCCCACGATCCCTTCCACGCCGTAGCATGTGTTGTGTTTCTAGACGACTAATATAACTGTTATCTTCCCTTGCGATAATCTCTTCGTTATTTTTGCGCACTCGCCGCCGTTATGCTCGCAAGCGCGCGTCTCGGTTTTGAGTTATGCGGAACGCGCCGCGGATATTCTCGTGCTCGAAATTGACTTTGTGCCAAATGCGAACTTCAGCGGATGCATTAAGCAATATTAATGATATTATATTTATGCGGCGAGCGTTATATAATTAGCTCCGAGGTAAATTTAAACGCGGCCGGTGTGCGGCGGATGCGGATAAAGATGTTGATCTAATTGAGGGCCCGGTTTGGCGAACCGCACCGCGGGGGATTAAAATCGATCTGCTGGTTTACCTCGGTTTTTTTCTCTTGCGTTTCGTGCTTTCTGTGCTTTTGGGCCAAGTGCCGAAGGAAGTCCAACAAGACCGTGCGCGCGGCAAAATAAACCAAGGAGACTGTTTCATATCAATAAATGATGCCTTGGATGTTTGGTTTTACGCGGTGGAGGCGCCGGTCTCTAAAGAATTACCGTGCCGTACAAAATAATCATAAAAACGTAGGACTCGATGCATTAATTTATAAGGGATTTTGAAGAAATGTTTGGGGAGATTAATTTTTTGTATACTGCGCTTGTCGCGGACTATCTGTCCTACGTGTCTTTGTCCTGGTTCAGTTCAAATGTTTCCGCATCGTCCTGTGGGTAAAATTTTGGTTTGCTTGCCGCTGGTCGAATCGTAAAACCCAATATAGTTTTTACGGCCTACGGGAAAACTTGCGAGGGCGCAGCTCGGGCGGCGGTCGTTGGGAATTTTTCGGAGCGCGTCGGGCGGGCGGCGGCGCATTCGGTATACATGCATTCGTAAATAATGCAAATATTTTTTCTTTCGCCGCGCGCCGGCGGCGCGCCGCCGCTCGTAATGTGCGCGAGTCTATGAAATAACGCGGCCGAGGCGAATTTTTTATTGATTCGTATCTGCGCGTCCCGTTCCGGCGCGGTGATATGAATTATTTTAATTCGACACATAAAAGGCGGCGTTCGGAGACCGACGGTCGCGATGGTCGCGTAAACGTTCGCGTTTTTTCGCGGCCACTCGTTGCAGCGTCGAATTTTCGTCCGCATCCAAATGGCTTTTTAAGCCGTCACATCCGGATCTGAGCGTGGCGATTTTTTTTGCCTTCGACGCTCGCGCGCGTTTGCGATACGAAAATTATTAGCGCGCCGATGCAAACATCGCCGACCCGAACGTAAGACGGAGCGTAAACATAAACGTAAACTCGAACTTCGGTCGCCGCGCTCATGATCTTTATAAAGTAATAAAATCGAATGCGTCCGTTCCGCCCGATGCGTTATTACGCTCCGTCGGAAGTGCGCACCCCGTATGCATATAAAAATATTGATGGGGCGCTCGTAAAAATGTTACAACCTGATTTCAATGTTTTCGATAGCCGCGCCGACCGCTCGAACGGCTCCGGCTCGTTCCGCATTTGGCAAATTGTAAATCGCGCAAACTGGCAGCTTATTACAGCGAATCCTTCTCGGTTCTGTGCGATCCATTGGAATGTTTCACCTATCCAATGAAACGTCGTGACACGCTTTCAATTTACATTAATAACGCGTTTCGATGATGATACATCGAAATCAAGTGTCATTGCGCTCGATTAGGAGCGCATCGCGCGCGCCGCGCGCATCGGAAAGTAAACGCGGAGCGACGCAAATTAAATTGGAAATTAATGTCAAACCGTCGCGTGTCTAGTTCGGCCAGTTATTTAATCATAATATATTGACTCGTCTCGCACGTTCGGTGAGTACAATGGGCGTTGATACTGACAACGCTTGAATGTGCGTTGCTTTGTGCGAAGGATGCCATCATGTTACTGTTCCACGCTTTAAAATCGTGATGGAATTCGACGTTATGGAAATTGCGCGTGTTTTCCGCGCAGAATTGGTGACATCGACGTTTTTTATGGGGTTAAACTTCCGTCATTTTTTCATTGACTTTGAGAGCTTTTTTGTAAAACGCGGAAAATTGCCATTATAAAATTTGTAGTACGCCAATCAATCATATTTTATTATAACGTATTTTTTGTGTATTAAATAGTTATAGAATTCTTTTAAATACTACAATATTTTTTAAAACACCTGGTATAAATAAATTTAAAGCCAAATCAAATCAAACAAATATAAACAAATTATTGAAAAGTTTCTTTTTTTCTCTTTGATTTTTTCGACTTTTTTGTTAACAATGATGAAGACGTTGAAATTTGGAATTTCTTTCAATCGGAGCCTATTTTGGGCAAACGCTTGTCGACAAATTGTACAAACGATGGCAGAAGATTTTGGGAATATATTATTGTTTAAATTCTTTTTATATGAGATAAAAATGAGATAAAATTGCAATTTCAATAACAAAAAATATAAAATAGACAATAATATAATAAATTTGTTTATTTATTTGTACTGTACAATATCAAAAAATGCAGACTATAGAACGTTTATGACTTATGACTCAACACAATAATTAGAAAAATAATGATAAATTAGCTGCAAAATAATTGTAAAAAAATTATTTTATGTAATTTACAATCTTTATTTGGAATGATAAACAAATATTAACAATAATTTAACAATTTTTTTTATTTATTCTTATTTATTGTGCAGTAACAAAAAATGTGGATAATATCACATTTATGACTTATTACTAAACACGAGAATTAGTAAAATAGTGATAAGTTCGCTTCAGGAACATTTTAATATAGACTGATCAAAAATTGATAATAAATATAAAACTAATTACAGCAGTTTAAAGGTAGCACAAGTGATTAAAGTTTATTTAACAGTTGTAATATTTTGTGTGTATAAAACATTTACAAAATATCTTAAAATTGTTGTTGCTACCAATGTGAAATATCTAATAAAAATTTTGAGAAATAATTTCAAGAACAAAATGCATATTTAAATACATTAATACTATAGTAATCGAAAATTGAAAAAATCAGTTACGCCAACATACATATTTTATTATTAACAATTCATTAGCTTTCAGGTTTAATTAATCGCGTACGCTGTGGTTTCAGTTACCGAATGTTAGAACACTATCATAGGCTAACACCGGCTAATTAACCAAAACCTCGTTAGCCCAATGGCAAAACTAAATAATTAATTAAATTTGCATTCTAACGTAGATTTATTTAACGCGGAGCACGCTAATAATAATTTAGAAATTATTACATCATCTCGTTAAGCTTGGTTCACAAGCCATTGTTTGTTCAAACAAATTGTATAACATTGAAATGTAGTTTGCACCGAAAAAATGCGAATAAATTTCTATAAAATTGGGCGGCGGATTAAAAACCTGATAATGGTGTCATTTTTTTACGACTCAACTTCGGGCGCGGCGTGGAAAATAATTATGCGCTTATATGCAGGCGTCATTTACATATTTTCATGTTTTTATTTACAACCAAACAATGTCAATTATTAGTTTTGTGTTGTATTTTTTTTTGGCAGCGACCAAGATATCGATGTTACAATCGTTCGGGGTGGTTTGGGATAAGACGCAATTTGAGCCAATTTAGTAATCAACGGTTTATGCGTTCGCGTTTAGTGGAAGGCATGCCGAAACGTTGAATGAAAGCGATTGACGTTTCTCGAGCGGCGGCGGCGGCGGCGGCGGCAGCGGTTGCGTCAGAGGGTTGCGAAAACGAGGCGCGTTTATGAGGCCACTCGGGGGGCATCACACTGATTCATTAGTTAAGTGCTTTTGGTTAAACTTGCCCCGATAGTTGGTAGGTTTTCGTCGACGATTTCGCCGCGTGTTCGCCGCCAGCAACTTGCAAAACGCACAGAAAACCTCGAGGACATTTCCGCCCCAAAAATAATAAAATATTGGGCATCATTTATGCTTTAAATAAATATAAAAATAAATATTTGCCCGACACTCTCGGGCAGTTTGCCGAAGTGCTGCCGGATGTCACGCGCCGCTCGCAAATAACGCTCGAAGGAAACGCGCGCCGATCTCCATAGACCTATAAAAATACAAAAATGCAACCCTTATTGATACATACGCTCTGGCCGGAATGTGCTTCGAAACATGTGTGCGCTCAGGGAGAGAGAAATGCGCAATTGTGGCGCATCCGTTGTCCTTGACTCGTCCAAACATTCCTCGAGGCGAAACTCACAGTAAATCGCACAAAGAAAAAAGAAACGCAAATCGTACGCGTACTACGCCGTAACGAGTACGAATGGTAAGTACGTCGTAATTGAGGAAATAAATCATTCCGAAATTAAATAAGTAAAGTGCAAACTCCGCCGCTTCGTTTCTTATGTTTTGCTTTCAATTTGGTTTGACTTCAACATTATTGCGCTCGGCGCAAACTGCGCCGTCTGCAACGAGAAACTATGAGGGTTGTTTAAGTCGAAGCGAAACGTCGAAAATGTCGAAACACGCCTGGTCGAATGACGCATAATTAATTCGCCTACTGCGGCGAATAAATCATTGTTACCGCCGCCCAGTACCAAGACCATAATTTAATTTAATTAATATCGACGCGCTTGTAAGAGTAATTAAAATGTGTGTCCATTTCTAAAAAGGGCGGAAACGTTGAATCGTTGAGTAACAACGCAAATACGCCTTTGGAGGACGCTAATAAAGTTACCATTCGGCAAATCCGCCGCGCTGTTTTCCCGAATGATGCCGCCGACTTGCGCGTGGCTTGGACGCAAGTTTGCAGAAAAGGAAATCGCTGATATGATGCAAAGTTATAATTAGAATTCTTTCGTAATGGGACTGGAGAGATCGGCCGTTCTTTCTAAGCCTTTCCTCAGCGCGAGCGATAAGAAAAGAACGACGGGAAGGAAAAAAGAAACGCTCAATGAAGGGAAACATCTTTAATTAGCTTTATTAATTAAGCATCGTGGAACGTTTAAATAACACTCGCCAATTAATTAATTACGTCACCGCGCCATTCAAATATCAGCGAATTTTTGCTTTAACTTGTATACAAATCTAAGAAAAAATTAAGAGTAATGTTTAATGAATATTAATGTCGAGCGGAATGTTTTCCGCTGTCATTGCGTCTTAATGAATGTATTGCTTTTCATTACACTCCGCGCTGGTGCAAAGAGACGAAGCCAATTAAATTGCCGAGCAAAAAATCGCAGAATAAATTAATCGTTAGGTTTTCCGGCGTTTCTTGGCGCGTCGGCTTTCTTCCGTCGGCGCCTTTGTTTGCATGGCGTGAATGCGCCGGGGGTGCAGTGCGTTGTGGATGGCGGCAGAGATTCGTCTCGCGCCGCAGACCAACGCGAACCGCAATGGTTGTGAATGGCAGTCGCGTCTTCGGTCGTTTCGGTCGGAATTGTCGTCGCAGCGCTTAATGACAATTAAATATGCAAATTTTATTTTGCACCGAAACAAACACGTTCGCGTGGAACGCCGCCGAAAACTGACTAGTTGCGTGCCCCGACTCGATCAATATTGACCGCGCAACGAAAAGTATGATGAAGAACTGGCGCAAAGAGAAGACCGAAGTTTGCGTCGTAAAATCACCGATCGCTCCGAATCTTCGGAGGGCTGCAAGGTCGTGTTGCGCCGCATCCGAGGCAATTGGGAATCAATCACGATCGTGCTCGTGCTCACGAGGCGCTCGTCATATTGCGCGGGCCGTTGTTATCGCGCGTCGTTATATCGGCAATAGAAAGATAGAAACGAGGGAGCGTTCGGTTCGCGACATTCGGCGCACCCTGTTTGCTCACTTTGGCGATAATAAGTCGGCGGCGTCGACGATGACGAGGTGGAAGTAACGTCGGCAAACGCGTGCGATTTCTATTTTTTTTTTCGAATCGCCTCTTCGAAAACGCTTTGAATAATACAACGACCCGACGAAGCCGAGCGGAACGACGCGCGAAGAGCGAAATATGCGTCACGCACGCGCTTTCAATAATTCAGCGAATTGTTTGATCCGGGAAATTTGGCGCAAAATTGATACCTTTAAAAATTTCCATACGTTTGCCGGCGCCCTCGTCTTTCCAATTTATTTTTATCTGCGCTCGGCGACGATTCGGAACGGTGCCGGCGCAAGAAGTTGCGCAATATTTTACATAAATGAAAATTAAGCCTACGCACTACGAACAACAACGACGGCTTGAGCAACAGCGCGAGGCGCACACGGGAAGCAGAAAAAACGACGACTAGTCGGAGATTTGGAAGTACCGGCAGTCGCGCGGCGCGCCGGCGGTGCCAAATTAAATAAATATTTTACAGGACGCAACGATATGTAAGAGGCACGCAAGAGGGAACCGAGCGCGACGTTATCCAGCCGGGGGTGCGCGCAAACAAAAAGTGGATGCAAGTCGAAATGAAACATTTTTATTCTCGCACGGGTGATTTCGCGCCCGACGCGACCTCGCAGCTGAAAAGAAAGATTTCCTTCGAGAAGCGTTCGCGTCGCACGAACGCGATGAGAATGCGGGAAACGCTGGAAATGGGGTGGACCGAGTTTAAGACAGACAAATACAGTTTAGATTTACCTAATAATTCGCAACAAAAAATAAAACCAACACTTTGCAAAGCGTCAGAAAATAATTTCTCCCGTCTTTGTTTTTGAGGTTTCGCACTTTGTATTTGCCCGTTTTCTTAACTTGACAGCCCTGTTTAGTGCCTAATAAACGCTGCAGTTGATTGAATTGCAGTTATGAGCGTAGTTTATGTGGAAAATTGCCTTGAAATAACTTGCGAACGTACTTGCTTCAACCTCGACGTATCGAGGCCAGACGCCACTAAAGTATATTATTTCTCCTGATAGAATTACGGCCGGAATCACTTTCGAGAAACAGCACAAAACTCACGGCACTCTGGGTGGGGACGATGCAAGAATTAGCAACGTAGTTGTCAACGTTCAATATGTTTGTTTCATCGCACGGCGCGTGAAAACATCCCCGTGCGTGTAAACGCGCACTACGTATAGTTCGGTATCAAGTATGGCCGCGTAATTTCCTTCGCCCTTTACGGCTTTGTTATGGGGACGCGCGTCGCGTCGGAATATTTACAAGTCGTTTGCGTTTTATGCACCGCGACGTCGCGGCGACGGCGCAAATGACGCCGACGCCGGGGGCGTTTAAAACACACCGACAAATCGATTGCAATAAAGCGAAACAGCTCGCCGCGAATTGAGGGCGTCGTTTAACGCGACGGTTAATGAAATCGAAGTTGTAAAAACGTTGCAAACCGTTCACGAATGAGAATTGGAAACGCGAATGCGGCGCCCAAACGAGCAAATATGTTCGGACGGATTTGTTCAGAGAATATTGTCCGTTTGCCGAAGCAAAACCGCCGCCGAAACAAGCGGTCAGCGGTCAGATTGCGCATCGGGCGAAAGTTGTTTTGTAAATAAACATTGCTGACGCGACGCGC
>JAODGE020006404.1:0-10732 GCA_027574965.2 Ecitophya simulans
GATGGATTGTCGGTTTTTCGTCGGTAAATTTAAATTTTTAATACAAAATTAATATTATTTTATTTTTTATTTTATATTTGTCTCTATATTTCTATATATTTCTTCATTTTACAAAAAAAACGCCGAGCAAGGATCGAACACGGCATGAACGGTCACGAGTTGGCGAAACAAACCTCTGCACTAAGAAGCTGCTTGCTAGTTCCGAATCGGCAGAACAGATATCAGCGAGGTCAATTTTCAAACAGTTTTACCGGGAAAACTATAGCTTCAATTGACTCAATTTGATGCAATCTAGAACACAACCTAACTTGTGTACCAAAAAAAAAATTATTCAAACTTTATTTGCCCACAGCCTGGTGTTCTCCTTGTTAGAAGTAACATACGGGGATAGGTGGACAAAACGATTTCGACCAAACGGCAACGGGTTAACTTAAATCGCAGGTAGCGCGAACGAATTGCGGCGCGGCAGCAGGAACGGTGGAAAATGCCGGCGACACTCGGTCGTCGGCATGAATGAGCGGTGTGTGCACGCGTCACGACGACGTCGTCCGCACACGCACACACGCCGTCCGCCCGCCCGACCGTCCGTCGCCGGAGTCGCCCGCCGTGCCGTAGTAGCGCGCGCGGCGCTCGCGCGAGCCGCCCCGCCCCCGCCCGCCGGCCCGCCGCCGCGCCATCGCGCATCGACCGCGACAGACGAGAGCCGCTCTGCTCACGGCTGCCACTCAGCTGTTCTCGGCCGCGGTCTCACCGGCGGCACGCATGCCGGGGCTCTGCGCACACGACGCCGAGACCTGGGATCCGACGGAACGCCGGCCGGTGACTCACCGAAATTAATCATGGATCGCATTAAAAAAATTGAAATACCTCGAAATCGTGCAATAGTGCAAATAGACGCCGTGCGTGCGTCATATTAGGGATGTCAAAATTTCCAAAAAGGTATCGATATATATTGAAAATAACGTTATCGATATATATCGATTATTTATTTAATTAATAAAAACTATCGATATATTGCGCTCGCTTTTAAAAAGAATCTGAAATTGTCAAGAATTTGCGTTCTAGTATGATATTTACAACTCGGTTCCATATATATTAGAATTTGGTAAAAAATTATATCAATTTTTATACCGTTTCAATAGTCCAAATTTAATATCGTAATATCGATATATCGGAAAATAAAATATTGTTAAATATCGATATATCGATATATTATTATGCATTGCGCCTTCGTGCGCTTCAGCGTCCCCGATCGCCGCCGATCGTTTAAAAATGGTGCCGCGCGCGCGAGCAAACCGAAACGTCGAATCGCGCGCCATTACGCGCCGCAATAAAAATCATAAATTAGCATTCGAAAACAAACCGCCGGACCGCACCGGGTGCGAGGGGCGTTGGCGGCGGCGGCGGTGGAGGCGGGCAGGGAAATCAATGCGGTGCGGGCGCAAATTTGATGCGCATAAAGCGACCGCGAAACGTCCGCGTCAGCAATTCCGTAATCTATGCGCGCACTCGTGTAATTTGTTTGTTTAATTTCATTATCGCCGGCCGGCTGAGTGAAAATTGAATATTTCCATTTTCCACACACACACACACACATACGCTACACATATACGTATATATATAGAAACCTATGCACACACATGCCTACACAGTAACACACAATTTGCATTCGCCCACATTATTAATCAGTGCGATAAACAACGACGAAAAAAAATGCAATCTCTTCCCGATTGAATATTCATGCAGCGTTTTAAATTCCCCCCCACCCCCCCGCGAAAAAAAAAAGTTTCGCGCCGCAGCCCGCTCGCAATCGAATTACACTGCCAAACATTGGAAGCGCTCGGCTCGCATAATTGAATAATCAACCGCATAATTAATGCATTAATCAGCGGCGCCGGGGCCGCGGCACGTGTGAACGCAACATAGAGGCGCGCAAAAATAAAATCGGAAAACGTCGCCGGACGAAGGGCGACATTTCGCGTTGTCGTCCGCACCATGCGATCGATTGTTAAAAGCTCATCGGTATTCGTTCAGATATTAATTTTTCGACAATGCGTGCGCATATAACGCACCGAAAAAACGAACGCGCGGTGTCGAATCGTTCGTCGTATACGGACGATAATTTCGCGATCGGCGCGATTTCAGCCGCCGAATGCAAACGACAAAGCGACGGCCGCAAAACGCACGCGCGCGTGCCGCTGAAATTCACGCGTTTGGTGCCCGTTTTAATTTCATTCGACGGCCTCGAAACGTCGCCAGGCGCCGCATTAATACGTACGCTTATTTGCCCGCGAAGCGCCCAGATTGCCGTCGTCAGGTGCGAGAAGGAGGGGAGCTAACGGTGCGCGCGAGGCCAGAGCCGTGCCTCGGAGATCGCGTTAAAATTTCCATGCGTTTCGACTAAACGCGCAATCAATATGTCTCCGCCCGTGCGTATTTTTTATTTGTTTATTTTAGTTTTCGCCCGAAACGCATCGCGTCGCATAACAATCGTCGCCTCTTCCTGCAGCTATCTGCGACGGCAGTAGTAGATCGTCGTATCGGAACAAAATCCCGATATTAGTCATGCTCGCGATTCCCGTCCGAGAGCGGAGGCGGCGCGTAAATAATCCACGGTCGGCGCGCGCCGCATTCCGATTGAGCAATCGCACGATGCGCGCACGCGGCGACCCCTCCACCGACGCCTTCGAGAAACAATTTCCGACCGCGTTAAAACGTAACGCGCGCCGCAATCGCGTGAAATACGACGGGCGATAAATTAATGAAGAAATTCTATTGTAAAAATTCCATCTCGGAGAGGGAGAGAGAGAGTAAAAGGGCGCATGCGCGAATGAGACGCGTAAAATATCTCCGCGACACCTTTGTGTTCGAGAATGTCGAAGCATATTTCGTCATCAAAGTGCGTCGGATGTTCCGAAACAACGAATTTGTTAAACGGCCCACCGCAAAGATTGGACGCGTCGTGCGTTGCAATCGATAATCGATAACCGTCGCTGCAGCGACGTTCGATTTCGTCCGCAGTCTGGCGCTCTCGACGACCATCGACGGTACCCACGACCGCATGCGCGCCTCATACCTCTTGGCCGTCCGCGCCGGGAACCTACGACTTTTTCTCGTTCTCGACGGCGCTCCCTACCCTATACTTTGGCCGCGTGCACCGATTTTCGTCTCGGCGCGCACGCATTCTTTGTACGTGTGCATTTCTGGCCGAAAGTAAGAGAGAGCGAGAGAGAGAAAGAAAACGCAGAAGGGCGCGCGGCGGAGGAACAATCGCGCCGCAAACAACAAACGCCCGAGAGAGGCGAGCCGAGAGGCATGCGGGGCGAGTTTAATCAAAGTGCAAATAATGCACGAGAACGCACCGCAGCGGCAACCGAAACGTAAGAAATCGCCGCATGTCGACTTATGTCCAATCGACCGACTCCCTAAAAACACTCCCGAACGCGAGCAAACAATGCGAAACTGAAGAGTTGCGACGACGACGAATCGAATCGTCTGCGTTTTCGTCCCTGCCGTTCGCTAACGATTCGGCCATCGCGCGTGCAATCATTAATCATTTGTTGTCGTTCCTCTACCTACCCGCGCACATAATTTCGTTATCGGTCCGGCCGCCACCACCGAGTAAAAATTCATCGCTCCCGTCTCCGCTGGACGATGCGCCCAAGCGGAATGATTTAATGCCAAACCATAATTTACCGATGGCGGCCGCGCATGCCTAAATAAATAAACGAGGACCGACGCGGCTCACGTTTCGAATTTTTACACACAAAAAAATGCCCACATCGCTGGCGAAGTGACGTCGGGCACGAACGCACTGTATATCGCTCCAACGAAATTACCAACGAAAACGTGGCACGTCGTAATAATGCCTTGGGCGAAGAACGAAATTTGGTCGTGATCGTGACCAACAAATCGGCTGGTTTTCGACAAACGTGGTCGGTGTTTTTTTTTTGACGCGCCGTCGTCGCGAACATGGTTAGAGGTTAGATTTGATTTCGGTGCGCCTCGCAACGCACGCCTAATGCGAATGTTGGTCGTCGGTCAGTGCGCAAATTTGTACACGCGAGCCGTTGCGAAACGCGCTCGCCGCCCGTTCGGACACTTTGCGTACACAATCCTTTTGTAAACGCGCCGATTCATAAACAATGTCGCGATTTGTTTTCGTTAGCACGCCCGTTCGGTTTCGTTCTACGGCGCGTCGCACGTCTGCGCGAAACTGGACGATCATCGCCGAGGTTACTCACCAACTTGCAGCACGTTATCCACGCAGCCGGCTTCGAGTAGTTTTAATCCTTTGCAAAACGACAGATTCAACGGCTCACCACCGGCGGAATTCACGGGCGGCACTCGCGACAGCGAAGAGTACATGCATATGTCGCGCTCGTTTCGCGGAAACGACCAGAAGATGATGCGCCGCTGGACCGGTTCCGGTATGCGGTCGTAGCGCTCCTCGATGCGCTGGAACGGGATGTTCTCGGCGACGATCTTCGCCGTGATGTCGAGAAGCGAGTCGGGCGAGCGGGCGCCCTCCCAGCGGGAGCAACACGTCCGCCTGGCCGCTGCCATCGGCTCTCGCAAACTGGCCGCGCGCGTCGGGCGAGCGCGTCGAGAGCCCACCAGTCGGACGGCGACTGGCGACGTTCGTGCGCGTCCGGCGCGCTTCGGCGCGCGCTCGAGCGAGCTGCGCGTGCGCCGGCTCTCCCACCGCCGGCGGCCGTCGGCGCCGTGTGCGTCGTGTGTACGTACGAGAGCGCGCCGCGCAGCGATTACAGCTGATGCGACCCCCGCGTGCGTAATGTCGTTTGTTTATGTTCGCCACATGGCGCGCGCGCGCGCAAGGTGCGGAGGGGACTCCGCGACGTGCGGTGCGCGCGTGTGTGAGTGTGTGTGCGTGTGTGCGCGTACGCTGGGAGCCACTTAAGTGCCCCGGCCGCCTCGAAAAAACACGCTCGCGCGCGGCGAGCGCGGGGCGGCGGTGGCGGCGTTCATGGGAACCGAGCCTCCCGCGGCTGCATTTCAGGCCGGCCATGATGATCGGGCGGGCGAGCGGGTCGCGCCTCTTCGATCCCGAGGATCGACGGCAAGAGCGCCGCGAGAGGTTCGAGGCCCGCTCAGTCGCCATGGCAACGCGATAAATAAACCGTTTTATTAATAATAAAACGTGCGCGGCGCGAGCGGCCTCGATACGACTACGTTCGCCCGCCAGCTCGGCTCCGGCCGCAGGCCGTAAAGCAATATCAGCATCAGCGTCGACGAGCGCGCTCCCCTTACGACCCGGCCGCAGTCGCGCACATTGTAATAATTTAATGCGATATTGAAAGTTGCAGGATCGCGGTGCGGCCCCGGCGCCCGGCATGCCGCATATCGATTTCTACTTAAAAACCACTTTCCGGAACAACTCGCCGCCGCCGCCGCCGCCGCTCCGAAATTCTAAAGCGGCCAATGAGCGCGCGCGCGCTCGCCTAACGAAAACAAATGAAAAACAACAACCTCCATCTTGGCAGTCGCGAGCGTCGCGTGTGTTTGTCGAGTTTACGCGCGCGTAATCTCCCGACGCGCGCGCTCCCCTCCGGGCGCCTGGGGGCGGCGCGGGAGGCGATTTTTCAGGAGCGACACCGCGACGGTAATCCCGGCGCCGGCCTGCGCGCCGCTTTAGTGCCGCCGCCGCCAATGGAGCGCCAGGCGTAATTGCGTCCGCCCGCATTGATTAGCGATCAAACGGGAAGATCAATACAAAGCGCGCCTACGCCGTCGCCGTCGCCGCCGCCAGCCGCCAGCCGCGACTCTTTCCTCCGACAATGTAAACATTTTCAGTGCGGAAACTGCGCTTGCGTTTAGAAAGAAGTGTCAACACAATGTCAGCTCAATTCACTCACAATCAGTGCTTTCGCCAACCTTGAAATAATAAACGCGAGATATTAATGAGTACACTGAATATCTTCAATATAAAAATGTTTGTTTTGAATGGTGTTACTGCGAAAGAGCGCCTGAATGTGGAAAAAACATGAGAAATTCGAAACGAGAAAACGCAAATCGTTGCGTGAAAAAGTCAGAGGCGGCGATGAATTGTTTCTGGGGCGAGTTGTCAACGTTGAAGTTTATGCGACGTAAATTAATGGTGCAACAATGTAAACCTAATTTGCAATAATAAGGCGCTACAAAAGCCGGCGCAGACAGCCGACAATTTATTATTATAGTTGATGGAAAATCGAGCGCCGTACGTCAATTGGAAATTGACTTAATTGGCTTTATGTACGTGAGCCATTTAAATGTAAAACTATATTTTATGAATAGATAACGTTTCGCGGCGCCGCGATGCGCCGACACCGGCGAATCGCGCGCGACGGTTATGCCGATGGTTTTAATCGTTGTAAATATTTAAAGCGCACACCTGCGCGAACGATCCTGTGTGCGCCCTTAATGCGCCCTGTCTCTGCGCCGTGCGTGCGCGAATTTCCACTCGCGACTGTATTTGCACACGGCGATGATGAATTGGGAAACAGCGCCGCGCGTCGTTTATAAATATTGCAGCGCCATTTGCAAAATTTGATTTGCTAATGAAATGAATTTATGCATTTACACTGCGCCGTTAACGCTCGTCTCCACAGCACATTCGGCCGCCTAGACTAGATCGTGGCGTCTAATTTGGATATTTTCCTTGTGTGAATCCTCTTAGCCTTAATCGACGTGCTCGTCGAGCATTTAACGTTCTGCAATTGACGTTCGCTTTATATTTTTGGCATTTCCGGCGACTGCGCGCGTTTCCTCCTAAGATTACCAGCTTAACTTAATGCTCGATGCTGATACTTGAAATTTGTATGACTCGACGTTGTGCATCGGCTCATTGCAAGAGTGTCCATTTCCGGTTAATTGTGCTCCTTGACGACATGCCTCCAACTATCGCAGATCGCACGGAATAATCGTAACAAATACTATGTTATCATAAAATCTACGTAGACAGATAAATTAGTGCTATTTTCGGCACATCATCCCCGACGCCGCGAGCGAACATCTGCGCATTCGCCGATTGATTGCAAGTGTTGCGACGCGAACGCTCGCGAGTTTCTTTGTCGTTCCGAATTGCTTTATTTTTAGCGGGGCGACGCGCCGAAGACTGGCATCAATCTGCGCATGTCTTTATGACTTTGTCTCCCCGCGCTCCGCACACGATCGCTGCCAATGCAGCCAACATCAAACGCGACTCGTTCTTGCCTTGAAACGCAATGAACGACGCCAAGCGCGCGCGATTGCAAACGCGCAATGCGCACTTATTGCATCTCGATCGCGTCTGGTTAATCGCTTCGAGATCTCGCCATTCTCTGATATTTCTCAAAACCCTGACTCGCAAACCATCACAAGATAACGCCACAGTAAACGATGCACGCACGAATCATGCCCGGGAGATAATTTTCGCGCCGATGCAAAAATCCGAATGAAGCAATTACCGACGCAAGTCCATCAAGATCGACGCATGCGATAGCAACGTATTACGCGTATTTTTCGGCGTTATCTCGCGCCGTTGTCGGCAAAACAGGTCGTGCGTCAGTTAACGAAATCTCGTCGGCGATTGAATTTGGCAGCCGCTTCTGTGTGCGCTTTCCGACACGTCATCGTTTGCGCCTAACAATGTAACACTGAAACTCTAACAATACATCGTACCGCACGCCATCGTGGAGCAGAGCAAACTGGCGTGTTCCGTGCGCAAGTTTTATTTGATACAAAAATTGACTAAAATATCGTATAATATAATGTATATAATATATAAACTTACAAAACCGCATCGACCTCGCGTCCGACAGTAGAAAAATAAAAACGTCAACGTACAATCGAAGATCCGTCCGCATGCGCGTTTCAAAAATATTTTCGCATTGAAACACAATATCAGTGACCCGTTTCTTTGGTTTTCGATCGATCTTTTTTTTTTTCTCAAGTTATTATTTTTGCGTCGATTTCTCGCTCGTTACGTAGTATAATTACATATCTCGTTGGTTTTACGTTAATCACATCTACATGTAAATAAAATGTGTGTATAATTAAACCCAAAATGTAATCGAGAGGCACTTATCTTGTACCGGTTCGCGCGCGTCCCCGTCGCGACTAGTGCGACGAGCCGAAAGCGCTTAACGTTACGTCGTAATTTGTAAATGTCGTCATTTCCATTTCGGGCGCGTCGCGATCGCCTAGCTCTCCGAATTGATGCGCAGCTGCGCGACGTTCAGCTTCGACGGCGACGGGCAGTCGGCTTTGAAGCAGCGCGCGCTCCGTATCAGATTGAACTTCTTCTTCTTGGGCGACGGCTCCATCTCGGACTCGGACCCGTCCGTGGTGTCGCCGTACGCCCGGTAATGATAGCCGCCGTAGGAGGTGTCCATGCACGTCGCCGAATAGTCGCACTTGTTCTCGATGCTCGTCACGGTCTGCACCTCGACCTTCTCCTTCAGCAGCGGATTGACGAGCGTCGCGGCGGTGCGGCACACGCGCATCGGCTCCCTGAAGCGGCGAAACGACAGCCCCAGCAGGGTGACGTGGTACGGCCGCGTCACGTCGATCGCTTTGAGGAACAGCTTCATCGCGATCGAGAGCAGCTTGCGCTCGGCCTCGTCCGTCACGCACATCTTGGCGTCGCTGACGAAGAGCTTCGGCGGTAGATTGATGTACTTGACCTCCTTGTGCGAGATCTTCGCGTTGTCGTCGTACTTCCGCACGAGCAGCTCGATTCGCCTGGGAATCCGCCCGTCCTTGTACACCATCGCGATCAGACGCTTGAGCAGCTGCTCCAGGATGTCGCGCACCTCGGACTCGAGGCCGGTGCGCGGCGCTTCGTCCAGCGTGACGAAGCGCCCCTTGACGGGCGAATTGTCGACGCCCATCGCCAGATCGCGCAGATACTTCACCTTTTCCGTCGGCAGCGCCGCGATTCGCTCGTTGTGTCGGAGCTCGGCGACGGTCGCGATGCCGACGTCGTTCTCCAGCACGCTGAGAATGGACTTGCTGAGTCCGGGCAGCTGGTCGACGTTCTTATCGGCGACCAGAACGCACCCGTTCGGCGGAAAGACCACCGTCTGTCTGTCGGGTTTATGCAAGTCGCTCGCCAGCTTCGCGATCAGTTTGTTGTGCGCGATGCCGGCGCGCGTCAGCAGCTTGAACTCGTGCTTGATGGACTCGCGCATCTCGCCGACGACTTTTGTGGCCAATTTCAGTCGGTCGTAACATCCGCACAGGCAGACTTCGCTCGATTTGTTATACACTTCGCCTACGACTGTACATTTCTCACCCAAGCGCTGCTGAATCACGTCCGATATATCGACGTAGTTCTCGTCCAGGCCCAGACGTTCGACGCTCGCCGAGTATTTTTGTAGATGGGCCGTGATGCCGTATGATAACTGTCGGTAGTTGTGGAAGGTCTCCAGATTACGGTTGAGGACGACCAAATGCGGACACAAGCTCAGGGCTTCTCGCACGCTCATCGAGCGCTTGACGCCGCACTCGCGAGCCTCGTAGTTCGTCGTCGTGATCGCTTCATTTTGCTGAATTGCGATGGGCTTGTTGCACAAAGAGGGATCTCGATGTGACTCCACTTGGATGTGGAAATAGTCGACTTGGACATGGACGATCGTGCGCGAGTGATCGTCGCTCTCGTTGTGCGCCAACGCGTTCATCTGTGTGGGTAATAATTATTCGGTTATTCGTGGAAAGTTACTAGAGAGCAAGGTTTTCGTGTTTTTACTTCCTGTTCTTTAAGGTTAGACGTAAATAGGCTACGTTTCTATGGTGTTTTGTTTATCTAACGTCGACGAACGATCGTCTGTACCTTGATTGCGCAGTTTCGGGAAGCTGTGGGACGTTGGCGGACGACGATCGCTCGAAGAACGGTTTTTAATAACAAATTAACGCATTTACGTGACCTTTAAACACACTTTCACTTCGCAATTTCGTTTTGCCATTTGCACAATGACTCATTGCGTGTCAGGAATTATTGTCATCTGTGGCAATCGTGGTAGGCAACTTTCGATGCATCACAGCTACTAACTGTAGGCAAGAATACATGCGCATTTATTTAGAATTAAAACAAAATAAAGAATAATATTTATATAAAAAGCACAGAAATCGCTTTTAACACAATTGATTGCCTTGATATATAAAACCATTCTGTTTTAATCTTTATTTTTTTGCCTGCAATTGCGATGCATATGCTTCATGCACTATCCATGCTTTTTTTTCTATATTCTCCAAAAATGTTTCGATCCTCTCGTTCTTCGCCTCTTTAATATCATACTTCAGGGTTTCTTGAGTCTTTTTCTGGCTGCCATGATGCATTTGATAGTAAAATACACAACCAACCAAATGCCACAGGCCGAAATGTGGCCACAGGACTTTTCGAAACACAACGTTCGCATTCCGCGATTGCCACAACATGAAGTCGCTGAATCTCACTTCGCCAGATGTCCTAATCAGAATATCCACTTCACTCTTCGCGTACATGCATTTGCTCAGCAGGTATTCATCAATGTCGTCGCTTAAAATCTCCTTATTTCCTATGCCTATTCTAATAGTTTCCATCGCATGCGCAATTTCGTCTTGAGAGGTGTAAGCGACCGCGACATTCAGGACATATTCGTTGTTGTCCTTCGTTAGAACCATGGCTTTAGATATACGAGCTCGTAGACCTTCCGTAATCATTGCCATGTTACCTATTAATCGAAAGCAGATGCCGTTGGCGTGGAATTCGTCA
>JAODGE020006427.1:0-20736 GCA_027574965.2 Ecitophya simulans
ATATATATATATATATATACATATATATATATATATATATATATATATATACGCAAACATCGCTGTCCCGGCACCAGTCTCGATGCATTCATGCGTGCATTCGAAGTACCCATATTCAATATTGAACACAAAAGACATCATAACACAATCATAATCAGTGCGGTTCACTATTCTTGGTTTCAATAAGCATTTAAAATGTGCGACCATTCACATTGCGGCGGACGGATTTGATTGCAGCATTCAACGGCCGGAAGCAAGCGATAATACCAGCGACTCATGTTTACAATTCAGAATTACCAAATTACACACTTTAGTCATCGAAGACTCGGGGTCAACCTTGATATCGAGTTAAAGACCTCGGCATTCTCGCTGTTTCGAGAACGAATTTTATCGCACACCGTCTACACATCGACCGATATAATTCGATAAATGGCGATATTATTCCAAAATTTCGTTTGCACACGCAATTACGACAAAGGGCCACAAACAACGCAATTACCCGAACAGAAAACGTTACTATCGGACGATAAGAATGAGTGTATTTGAAGATGATTAGTTAAAGAAAGAAGCAGCGCACATTAGGGCCTCAACGTTCAGTATTAATAGACTGAATCACAGCGATTCTAGTCATTCCAAAATGTGCGTTGCAGATCGACGTCGAGTGAAGCAAGCGGGTGAGTTGAAAGTTTCTCGCATTTCGAAAATTAGGCATTGTATTAAGTAGAAGTATCGATGGAAGTATCCCCGCACATTTCTAACTTTCTCGTTTCTTCTGCTCTATACAATGATAATTTACAAATACTTCTGAGAACGCTGAGAAGATGCACCAACGCATTGTTGTGGCTCATCATCATTCCTTTTTTTGTTGTTGCAACTCGGCTGGATTATCGTTGGCTTAAGTAGAGTGCCAAACGGTGTGTGAGTTTGATCACACCGTGGTTGACTCTATTTAAATCAAAGATAATTGGATAAAACACGATGATCCGCCGGCTTAATCGAGCCCATTTTAATTATTTTAAGTAATAAGGCCGAGAATTTGGCATTTCGATTAATTCTAGGCTTCATTGCTCATGATAATTAATAGTTGTACTACAATTTGAAACACGCGAGTTATTGTAATAGAATCCTTATATAAATGCGTGAGAGGTGCGACTACTCAATGTCAGAAATTACTTTTAATCATAGAAGACTACTCCATCGGAGTAGATAAATTGTGATATGCGTTTAATTAGGTTTATAGTAAAGTCATCGTTTCATATTGTGATGTGAGATATTAATTTCCAAGCATTTTTTCCTTAAGCAGAACACCTTCATAGCCGGAGTGTGCTTAAATAATTAATCAATAAAGATTTCTGTAACGTTTTATTACTTGATTATCCAATGTTCTGATTCCGGCATCAACATACAAACGCAACTTGAGAAAAAATGTCGAAGTGTGTAAATTAATGAATTTTCATCATTCTTTTTAATTTCAGTCTTAACTGCAACAAATTAAATTAAAAGAAATAAAATAATAGTTTGAAGGATTTGTCCGGAAATCGTCGCAAATTTGTGTGGATATCGAAATTTTGGTGCGGCGCAAATGTCCTAATCGGCATGAAAACAATTTCCCGGCGATACTCCAAAGGCTAAATTTGCTCGTCGTGCGCTATTGAAGCTTTTTGGTCGAAATGCGACTTGGCAAACATTTATTTGAAAGGAATTTCAGTTCCATACAGTATTAGAGCACACGAGCAGAAACTCGCCTAATAATATAAAATGGAAGTGAAAAGGTTTCACAGAGTCTCAAATTCGTCATGGTAAATTTTTGTTTGTTTTATTTCTAAGAAAGAAAAAAGTGCAAAATTTAAATACCTTCTTTCTATACAAATGGATTGCTATATTAATTACCTTTGCAATGCAGTATAACTAATTAAATACTTTTAAGTGCGCTTGTCTACAATCTTCACAACATATTTTAGGAATTAACCACTATTAGGTGCACACATGGAATTTTTTCTGATTACGCGATAGTGGTGGGACAACGGAAGCTAAACATCGATGTTCGAGGTTTTGACCACCAGACAAAATATCGATATTAAAAAGAACAATCGATGACGAAACAGATATTTTCCGCTAGAGTAAATTTAACTCCTGCGCGTTCTGCTGTAGCAATACCAAGGAGAATCGGGTTTACTCTATGCATCGCTTCTCAAGCGATTGCGATTTGCGATTGAAATAAATATATAGTGCTTTATTGTATAAATAAATTTCAGTATTATCAATGAAATATGAACTGGGCACAGTAAACTGATCTGCTCGCATCTACAATTGACACAGGGTTTGGCTGGTTCACATCAATGCTGGCCATGAGACACCAATCACAATATAAATTTGTCTCTTCCAGTTGAAGGTAAATTATTCCTTATCATTAAACAAAAACAGTGAGATAAGATGTCTAAACAAATAACTTACAGTATTTTCTTCCACTTTTTGTATTGATATTTTACAGTATTGTTGTGACTAAATATAGAGGTACCATATTTTAAAATTTGATAGAAAATTGATTAACAAATTGTGCTTAGAAGCGTACAAAATCGTATAAAATATACAAGTTATGGATATTCCATATAAAAACGTCTATAAAATATTAACCGAAAACAGTATATTGTTAATGTCATGTAATTGCCATTTCGTACAGAGTTTATAATATTGTAATATTAGAATATTTGAAATAATAATGTATTATTGCAATTTATTTTAATATTTAAATTGAAATTAATTTAAAAAAACCTAGAGGTGAGAAATATCAATTTTAAATATAATTGAGATACAATCTGTCAGATTGAGCCAAGATCGATGGCATACAAAAAACGGAAGATAGAATGCAATGCAGTAACTTAAAGCGACAAAGATAACAGAAGAAACGGAAGATTGTCTGCTTCCCATTACGAACAGCTCACTTGACTGCTCAACGAATAACTACTGAATTTAAACTTTGCCATAACAACGATAAACGTGAACATCGATGTTTTCAATACGCTATTAGGTAGGCCTGTCCATCAAAAGATCTGAGACTAATGCTACTTACTGATATTCTTCTTCCTCCTTTTTCTTGGGCTGATAGTTTTTCACCAAGCGCCTAAAAACAGAAACATGATTTATTAATAATACACTCAACCAAAAAGTAATTTATTTTATTCGCGTTATTTAAGTCGTGAATGGGGTGAAATAACTAACTAATTAAATAGTAAAAACCAAGGCTTCTATTATTTCCAATAATGAGTCTCTTTAAATTTCGAACAATCAAATACGGTTACTTATTCTCAAATATCCATACTCTTGGCTAGTTTTATTGCAGAAATGCTCCACATTAAAATATAAAACAGTTGTATATTACAAGAATATATTGAGTTGCGTAATAAATCATGAGCGTTTAAACTAAGTGCATGTCTCGCTACAATGTGCATAAAGGTTAAACAAACATGATTATATTGTTGTTTTTGACAAAAACAGTCAAATAACATTAAACCGTTAATTACTTACTACTCCACCGAATCCAATCCATTTTCTTTCTGACTTTTCTCATTTCTATTCAGTATGACGAAATATGTAGACGACAATACAACAATTTGCTTCACTGCAATTTCTCGTCTCCATTTATTGTTGAACAACGCTCATGACATATTACTCAACCGAATGTTATTCTTTCAACAGCGCAATTGCGATTTTGTATCATATAATACTTATGCAGAACTCCTTCGCGTTTGTAGCAAATATTTGCTAAAAACAGAAAGCAACGCGCAGAAAAGTAGAGCAGCCAAGGAAAGAAAAAAATTAAAACTTATGGCGTATTCCGTTCTACACACCGCGTCATTATTGATGTATTTAAACCAACACTGTCAATATATTGAATAAATGTTGTCTGAGGAAAATAACAGCAATATATAGGAAAACTTTATAATTCCATTTCGTCCACTAAAGTCTTTGTTCAATTCATTGAAAATGTACGCCGCTACCTCGAAACAATTATGTAAAAAATTAAACAACCGTACGCATATCTGCATTGAAATTTCCGTCCCGTTTCCCGTTGCTTTCCGTTATAATGTTGATTGTGTTACTTATCACATGAACTGGCAGCGTGACAATTTTTCGTAAATTGCTGATATTCTGGAATGTTTTGATTCGAAATTATTAGTTGTAGAATTAGCGCTTGGTAAAAAAACCAAATAGGTTTAGGGATAAGTGAGTCAGTTATAATGCCATTACCATTTGGTAAAAATTAGCCGTTTCAAACATAGATTTAAAACATATTCATGTAGCATTTAATTTGTACGTAGAAAATTTGTCTAGCATCAACGACATCAATATAATTACATATTATTAGCTGTACCGTCGAGCAGGTAATGTGGAACGGGCAACGCAAATACTCAAATCACATAAATAACTAGATTTGCAACAGAAATATATCGATATTAATGTTTTAACGTCTATTTTCTTTGTCGATTTTTTTAATGTAAAACTTTAATATTTCAATTGATGTAATGTTATAATACTTGTGTTCATTGCTAAATGTGTTCGATTTGTATTTAGTTTTCCAAGAATGCGATATACGATTTAAGTATATATTACGTTTTCTTTGTCTATTTATTGTAATTATGTCATATTTTAACCCTACTCACTTTAACTTATAATTAATAGTCAAACCGCCGTAATTCTACAAGGGAAATGCATGATATAAACTATTCCAATTTGCATAATCTTATTTTGTTTGTAAGAATTTAAAACCATATATGTAAGCCCTCTTAAAAATTTCGTGTAAAGGCGCCATAGTTAAGTTGTTTTTTTTTTTAATATTTATATAATTTCTGTGATCAGTATATTAATATCATGTATTCTAATGTGCATCAAATATTAACATATCCGCTTCACAGATAGATCAGAATATTTATATTTATGCAATATAAATATATTTATTAAACATATTATTGATTTCAACAGTTTCTTTGCAGTTATAATACAGATCATAAAACTATGTAACACAAATTAATAATGCACGCGTTTTACATGTATAAATTGTGCAGTTATGTTTTCGTGTTTCATTGGAAATACAAAATTCACTCGTATTATTATAGATAACTCTGAAGTCATTTTGAAGCAAACCACGCTTACTGTAGTATAATTGTAAAGACGTAAACCAATAATTGATAATGAATTAGAGAATGAATCTTTAAAATGCATCCCCCTGCTAGAAACTCTTGCCGTCCGTCTTCCAGTAAGGCCACTGAATTGTGTAAGTGCACTTATAAAACAAATAATCATAATATATTGCATATATCGATCAATCTGAGAAAAAAGAATTAAAATACATACGCACATACACATAAAACACAGATGTAACTTCGTATTACCTGTCGAGTGAGTCCAAGGACGATTCGGTTCGCAAATTTTTGACCGTGTGGGTCAAAAATAACATCAAAGTCATAAAAAATAGTGCCCATTTAAAACGCATGGAACAAACTAAATTATTTACGACCTTCAGAATCCACATTTTATCGGGTTTCCAATGTTGACAAGCTTGTCAAGGTAGTCAGAACTAACACTAAATTATCGAATACGTGTTCATTCAAAATACATGTGAGGCCTATTTTGGACGATAATTTTTGGGCGTGTCGGTCCAAAATTAGTACATTCTGTAAGTTTGTATATCGGCCATTCCACGTTAATCCGAACAGTTTATTTCAACCTATTCAATTTTTCTCAAATGTAGTACACATATTCTCTGAAGCTTAAAAAATCTACCCTTAAAAAAATTGTTTTAAAAAGTTATAGCGTTCTAAAATTTTGACAATAAACAAAAAGCACTCTCTTTTCAAAATTAAATATCTCCCATGTTTACAGCAAAACTATTAAATAGAATTTTATTGTAATGTTAGTTATGGTTATATTACTTGAAAATACAGAAATTGCAAAAATACAGGAACGGTTCTTGAAAATACAGGACCGATTCTTGAAAATTCGACCCATGGTGAAAACATCAAAGAGGACTTTGCACATGTCGTTTGAGAAACGACAAGCATCCACAATTGAAGGGCCACCGCAGTCGTTAAATAATTACGGATTGTGGACTTTATGGCTCATTTGCAGTTGCTTTCTGTTTGCGCATCACACTAGAAAACACAAACGGACGTCGCTTTCAGCTGTCAGCTCAATTTCTCAATTCGTCGCCGCGCCCGTCGCTTGTACCAACACCTACAGTATCCGCTCGTTCATTGTCAGCACTTCTCAAACCGGTTGTGTTACTGCATGTAATGTACTATTGTAATGACGAAAGCAAAACGTGGAATTTTTTTATTCTCGCTATATCAAACGATGGAAATATCCTCGCCGAGATCGGCGCCGTGCGCTACGAAACAAAACGATTGCGATTTATTTTCGTTACGATGAAAACCGCGCGCAATTAGCAGCGCAGCTTAATAAAATAAACACGGCGATCGCGGTATTCGCATGGCGTTTAAACAAACTGCGCTGTTCCCACGCGCGGCGAGCGCGAACGTCGCTCGCGAGAAATTCGTGGAAATTCGGCGCGCGCAATCGCGATATTTTTGGCATACGGACCGGCTTGCCGCGACTTACCAAATTTGGTAGCGATGCGCGCGCGCGCGCAACATTTCCACGCTTACAATCCACAACACGCCGTGACGTATAAATATATAATATTCGCATAACACCTGGCACGTAAATATAAGTCGATGCAATTCTGCTCACCTCAGTTTATTAGCGTATTCCGTCTCGATGGTCGCTCTGTCCCGCACGAAATGGCCGTACCTTTCTAGGAACTCGATGCCCTTGAGCGTGTGCTGCGAGAGACACTCGTATTGGTCCTGCGAACAAAACAAACGTTAAAATCTAGCGTTTGCATTAAACCATTACTTCGCGAAATGATGGTTTTATCACCAATTATTGTGAATTTATCTCTAAAGATATATTTAGTCAACTCTCCAACTAGAGTCGTTTTCTACGAAGAAACTGCCAAATTTCCATTTGTACTAGCCTCAAAAATCTAAGTTGAAATCTGACAAAGTTTCGATTTTGCTGTCCTGAAATGAGGACGTGTTTCGGCCAACGTCGACGAGTAGATTGGGGATTGCAGAAGTTAATCGACCAATCGACTTAATCGGTTATTTTCCTCTCGCCTTCAATTAAAACAGCAATTATTGTTAACGAGAAAGTAATCGAACGTAAGATTAATTAACTTTGTTACTCTTTCCTATTTACATTAATTATAAGTAATTTCATTTGTTATTTATTACAAATTATTTCTTTGCAAATAATATATCACAAAAAATATAAAAACTAATTCGATTTATCGAAAATTGGATTGATCAAAAATTATAGTAATCTCGATTAAAGTCTGTCTGATGTAGTTTCATGCACTGATTCCAGATCTAGTAATATAATTAACCTAACACATCAAGTTTTTTTACCAAATCGAAGTCAAAGATGAAATTTTGGTTAATTGCAGTCATTTTTGACAATCATTTTCGCTCAGTGTTTGACGAAATTGTATTCAAAAGTAAGACGCAATTAAATAGAGTAAATTTGTTCGTGACATAATTTTTTGTAGGTCCTGGCTCCGGGCATGTCTAAAGAAAAATAAATGTGATTTGTGATTTGGTTCAGTTCGTTACAAAATTTTCTATTAAATCGTGCCTTTGAAATATAATTGTTATACGCTTCAAGCAAAAATCAATGTCAAAATTACCGAAAAAATAATCAAACTCCCAACTTTTACCTGAATTTGTATAAAATTCTAATGCGTTGGACAGTTTTGATTCACGAATTCGTAATCAGCACAAAAAATACATATACTATTATTCGATTATATCGGTAAATCGATGTTTATGGAAAATAAGTTGGTTGAATAAAACGCAACCAAAAAAAGCTTTAAAAATCGACATGTGTTTGTAAAATTAATCATTAATTAGAACATTTAAATAATAATAATATCGAAGAAATTAAAAAAATTGATTCGATTAATCAAAAATTCGATTAATGTCTGTCTGATGCAGTTCGATGTCTGATTCTAGATCTAATAATAAAATTGTTCTAATACATCAGATTTTTACCAAATCAAGGCCAAAGTTCGAATTTTGGTTAATTTTTGTCATTTTTGACAATCATTTCCGCTTAAAAAGTTGGACAAAATATTATTTCAAAGTCAGGCGCAATTAAATAGAGTAAAATAGAGTAAATCTGTTTGTGACAGATATTTTTTAAATTTCATTTTCGCACAAAACTGCTTTCTTTTCGCAAATTGCTGCGCGTCTTTTTAAAGTGGCACAACATTTTGGGTTCCTGGCTCCGGCCCTGCTTGGAGAAAGAAAATTAAAGTGATTTAATCCAGTTCGTCACAAAATTCTCTTTAAAATCGTGTCTTTGAAATACAATTTTGTCACACAATTCAAGCAAAAATCGATGTCACAATTTTTGATTAGCAAATTCTTAATCCGCACTCAAGAATCTGTTAAAATTTTGAAGAAAAAAAATTGTCATGTCAAATACTTCTTTTTTATCCATCCGATTAATTGATTGTATCAAAAAATCGATGTTTATAAGAAAGTGTTTGGTGGAATTGAACACATCAACAAAAAAACTTTAAAAAATCGACATTCAGTGTTTGTAAAATAAATTATTAATTATAAAATTTACAAGGTCAGTTTTAATAATATTGAATTAAAGGTAAACCAATTCGAGTAAGCATAATTTCGTCAAATTTGGGAATAATGATTTTTACATGTAGGGTTAATCGATTATTTCCACACTTGCACCACCTGAGACCAATGAAATTTATTCACGTTGTGTGTAATCAGAACGAAGGTAAATAAATAATGGTTGAACCTATTAGTGGAGTTGCGCATGTTTACGTTACACTTATCTGCAACGACTAGAACAATATAAATCTCAGTTCCCGACCGACCGTTAGAAAACGTCGAGTTTACGCATAACGACACACGAGTACATCTAATAAACCAAACTACAAACATGCACTTAATGTGCACGCACTCTCACAATGCGTGCCTTGTTGTGCTACCAACGAACGACCGACGTCGCATAATGAACGATTGCCCATAAACGTGCGAGAATTCGTTTTCGTTACATAGTTTACGATCGACGCATACAAAATTATTCGAAGAACGCCAGCGCGTCGCAAAGTACTTCGAGTGAAAACGTTTTATCAATCCGCTCACGAGATGTGCGCAACGCCGACACATTCTACGTGATTGTCGGCTGTAAATTCTTTGGGACGATCGTTGCGGCGTAGAATTGCATGCAAACAGTGACACATTTGTCGTTGCATATAGACACTATTGTCGAAGATAGGTGAACGAAATGCTTAACTAACATAGGCGGTGACCGATTGCGTGTTTAATCGGTTTCACTTATCGATATACACAATTAATCGACTAATTTAAAGTGTAAATATAATCATTTCCTAAGTTATAAGCTCATTAATCAAGTTTAATCGAAGTTTCTATTGACCGATGTTTCAAAGCTTTTAAAACATTTTTGACTAGATCAATTTTTTTGAAGTGTAAATATATTCGTTTGCTACGATGTAAATTTTTTAATCGAGTTTAATCCAAATTTAGATTAATCGATGTATCGAAATACTTAACCGACATGTTCACATGTTGCTCTTTCTCCTCTCCTGCTATTCTCCTAAGATGTCTTGTGGATCGATAAAAAACTGTCAACAATTTTTTTGGCTAATTATTGGGTTGAGTAAGAAATAATTCATTTTATCGTCAATCTAAATACAGATGAGAAAATTCAGACAGAAAATGAGTAATAAATATTGAGTATTTTTTCCTTTATTACAAATTAATCGATATACGCAATTAATCGAATAATTTAAAGTGTAAATATAATCGTCTTCTACTTTATGGATTCTTTAATCGAGTTTAATCAAAATTTGGATTAATTGTTGTATAGAAATACTTAATCCACATAGACGGTGGCCAATGTGCGTTTTTAATTGGTTTTACTTATATGTTCAATATGTTGTTCGTTTCACCGTTCCCCGCCGAAAGTTGGTTGAGTCAAAATTCTCGTTTTGGCGCGGAAGACTGGACCATATTTTATGAAATATTCTCATCTGAAGATATCTTGTGGATCGATAAAAACCGCCAATAAATTTGTTGGCTCATTATTGGGTTAAGTAAAAAATAATGAATTTTATCGTCAATCTAAATACAGATGAGAAAATTCAGAATGAAAATAAATTGTATCGGTTCGAGTAATAAGTAATGAGTGGTTTTCTTTTCTTAATCGATATACGCAATTAATCCTTTCCTAATTACCTAATTTATGAATTCATTTAATAAAAAATTAAAATAATCGATGTTTTTATTAATCTAACCGGTTTTCTTTATTCTACGTCCCCGCCAACGTCATGAAATGCAAACGTGGCGTTTTCAAGTGTGATTCATCATTTCTGCTAATTAAAACAATTAATTCTATTTTTCCCAGAGAAATAAGTTGATATAATTAACATAATAAATTGAATATGCGTTGAATAAAACGATCGCAAAAACACGATTAATTCGATTAATTTCGCGCCAAAAAAGTGTAACAAAAATAATCGATTAATTCGATTAGTCGCGGTATCGACGGCGACGAGTAGACCCCGGCCCCGATACCGATATCGGCCAATCGCCGATTATCAGCTCTTGTCATTCCGGTCGTTAAGTAATTACTAACGCATAACGACATGACAACCGCGAACCGAATCGGAGGTCAACGTTCCGAAACTTGCCGAGCCGTCCGACACCGCCCGCGCTCGTCGTTCGGCCGAACTCGACGCGACCGCATCATCATGCGCGAACGAGTAGGAATATATTGCTCGAGGCGAGCCGACGCATCGCCGAAGAGAATGGCCGTTGTGCGAAGTGAATTTTCTCTTCGTGCCCGCCACGCGACGTCGTCGGCGTCGCGTGCACGGCGCGAACGCGTCGCGCGCAACCGCGCAATTAAGTAATTCCACGCGCGCTCCTGAATTCGCCGACACCGCTCCGTTCCGCCAACTGCAAGCTATGACACAATCTTGGCCCGCAACCGACGCTCGTTTCGACCGCACGACAAACCTCCACGTAAGCGGCGAGGCGCGCGACTCAAAGTTTCGTGCGCGCGCGGTAACGCAGTAGATGCGAGAGGAAAACGAAACGGGGCGAAAACCAACAACTGCCAGATCGTCATATCGCACAAAGGCTAATCAAATTAACGCAACCTATCAGCACGCCACGCTACGCTCGCGCATCGCAATAGCGAAACTCGTGTGCACGTTCGTTAACCGACACCGAGCACTGTATTGTAATCGCATACTTATCGCGCATTGTGCAATGAATCATAGTCGAACGAAGCGCGAGATGTGGACGTAGTCGATTGTGAATCAAAGGCGATCGTTAACAAGGCAAACGACGCGGCTTTGTCGCGATGCGCAACGCGGTCAACACAGTCGATTTTCAAATTCGAATTCGAACCTATAAATGCTCGACACGCCAGTCATACGCGATGATGCACGCTGGCGCGAGTATCGGCGTTCCCCGAATGACTCACCCCGACGCACCCCGGAGTGGAAAAGGCGTCGTCGGCGTGCTATAGAACTCTATATCGAAGTGTTCCGACAGTTGCAATCTAAGCACCTCCAAAATTGTACCGGTAAGAGAAACTGATTCGACGTTTGACGGAACCGGTCTGAACGCGTTTTCCACAACATCGCAGGCTGCACAGCAACTCCAAACTTTGCAGGCGTTTACCGGGTAATTTATTTTTGTTCAACGATCGCCATGATTTGTCAAAGTCACAAAGGCCCGCTCCGTTGTAATTGTTGAATCGATGTATTTCAGAAATATCATCATGGAAGCAAAAGTATATAAAAAAATCGATATATCAAATTTATGTCAGAAATGCAAAGATGTATCGATATATATATATATATTGAATCGACATACGTTGAAAATATCAACACAAAAGTATTTGTAAAAAGATCGATATATCCAATTTATTTTGGGAAACGCAATAATTTTTCGCTAAATATATATAAAATCAATATATGTGAAATCAATACATTTTGAAAATATCATAATCGAAAATATCATCGACATAAAAGTAATATTGATATAATATTGATATATCGTTCAGAAGTATATTTCTTATATATTTATTTGGTGGGAAAAAGGCATCAGAAGAAACGTTAGAATTTGCACTCGAACATAATATTAAACAATGATATTGGCAAAAAAAAACAATGTCATATTATGTTTTCCATTACAAAATACCAAACTAATTAATAAAAAGAAACATCCGTATCCGTCTGATACATAGAAACTTCGTCGAAAGGGTGAACAGTCTTTAAGCGCTTATCAAAATTTCGCATTTGTGATATGACGATAATCTCGCAGGCCGGACATCCCGTCAACCAGAGTGGCGTGCCTTTTGCACTGGCTTCTTGGACAGGCGATACTCGTTTCAATTTTCACTTTTTAAACTTTTTCCACAGCTACGTATTTTTGAAAAAACAGAAAATTATTAACAAAAAAATAGATTTTTGTAATAGAGCTTCGAAGAAACGCTTAAAACTCAACCATCCAAAACAATGATCTGAGTAATAAGTGATGAATAAATGATAATTGTCCAACAACCCTGTCGTCTTCATTCGTTAATATTCGTAATCTTCGCAACTGGTCGAGCAGATTTCTGACAGAGTGGCCGGAGATCGGCAGCAATAGCGGAAAATACACAATTGATTAAACCCTAGCTATATTTGAGCGGTCGAATTTTTAATAAAGAAACAACACGCTCATTATTTATTCTCTATTCATCGTGGTATAACAAGACACGTGGACAATAAAACGCCCATTAATTATTACTCAAAACAACAATATATCACCTTACTTTCTTGCATTTTTTCATATCATCCGGAGCGTTACGACGCGCACCTGAAGACATCATCGCTTCTAATAATAACAAATTCATTGAATTTAGATACAATCTTCGTCGAATGGTATTATCCAACACATACGAATGTGGAAGGGATTAGAGTTGTGAAATTTGTTTTCATGTTTATAATCTGAATCAAGGATGATTTTGTTATAAATTGGCATTTTTTAAAAGTGAATTATAAGATATCTAGTGATCATTGTTCGCCTTATCGATGCCTGTACGTATGCAATCAAAAATCATTTACAAGGACTCCTCCAACCGTCACTTTTTGATCAGCTGATTGTCTAAAACTGTCACTGTGTACAAATCTTACCCACAATCAAGTACCATCTCAACAGACGATATTTCTTATTAGATACAATTAAATTTCATACTTTGGAAAACAAATCTACATAAAATCAACGCGCGCGTTAACGAACGTGGAGAGCTCGAGTGAATTTCGAAACGAATCTTAACATTTACGTTCGCATGCAACCGATAGAACGTGCGTAATTTGCAATACTGCTCAAGGTTGTTTATTGTGTCGGTCCGGGCGGCCAGCCGAAGTGAGATCCGACCATAAAATTACGTCGCAGCATTTGCGTTCGTTTACGTGCAAAGAGAAACAAAAAAAGTACATCTTACGAATCTGTATAAATTGAAACTTCAGGTAACGTTATAGTAAAGAAAATTATCAAGCCGGGAGCCAACTTCGGCGTGAACCGTGCGTTTTGTGGCGTTTCGCGTGCTCGTTGGCTCGTGTCGGAACACCTGCCCGCCGAAACTAGCGATCGAGCTGAAAACGAACCTCCAGATTAGAGAAACGAGTCCTAAAATACGCCCGCAGTGCGCCGGATTATCATCGACGGCGCCGAACGAAGCCAGGTGCGCAGACGAGAACTAAACAAACACGCCTAGCGCGTCCGGCAGGTATGTCTGGCGAAAGAACCGATCGCGGATGGCGGCGACGTGACTCAGGCTCGCGTGACGTCACTGCGAGCGAGAAAATGTCGCGCGATTAATCCGGTTCTGCGCTTCCAGAAATCCTCAGCGCCGGCCGCGCGGAGATGATGGGAGGAAAAAAAACAAAAGAAATAAATAACCCTTTGACATTTCGACCTCGCGCCCTCGTCGGCTTCGACTCGCCGACTCTTGCGACAGACGAAAGAAAAAATGAGAACGCGCCGTCGCGATTGCGATTAGTCGCTGGACGTGCGCGCGCGCGTTTCGTCGCACGTTCGCGAAATGGTCGCTCGACGACGCTTGCGTAACTGGCGCGCGACACGAGCGGCGAAGAGGCGCGCGTCGCGAGTACTCACCCACAATTCCGTGCCCCAGTTGGCGTCCACCGTGGTCGTCGTCATCGTGCACCACCCTCGCGATTGATCCCCGCCGCACCACCTACGTCATTTAATCCAAATGCATTGACACTGGCGCCGACGTGTACGCGCACCTCACCGCGCGCGCACAATCCGCGCCTCGGGCGCGCGCGCGCACGAAGCTGGTTTCTTGCGTCGCGCACGTTTGGTTCGGGCGCGACGCGGAATTTCACCGGCCGACCGGCGGGATGCTGTCGTTCGCCGCCCGTGCGCGCTACGCGCTCGCGGCCAACATGGCCTCACTGCGTCGCGCAGGTTTACTCGCCGCCGCGCGCCGGACGCGACGTCGCACCGGAACGTGTGGCGGCTTCGCCGTCGCAATGAAGAACGGCCGCGTCGGCGTCTGGTCGCGGAGCGCTGCCACGCCGCGTTACCGCTCGCACTCGCTCAAGGCGAAACTGACTAGACCCGGACCGCGCTCGGCTCGGCACCGCACCGGAGCGAACGTCGCGAACGATTGCGCGTTGAACACGGGAGTGCGCCGAACCGGTTGCGTGCCAGTGACACGTCCGGCGCACGGTTTTTAGAATGCGGCGCGCCATCTGTCGACGCAGAAGTACCCGAAATCATATTGAGTTGCACTTTCATTTCATAGATAATGCTAATATTTAGATTTATCACCACAGTGAACACCGCTTTATTGAATCACATTGGTCTATTTTGCTACGCAGTTGTGCGTACGTTAGTTGTTCCTTAAAATTTCCGCTATAATCATGGAGATAAACGTATTACAGACGTCCAGTTCTCTAATGTAAGTAAAAAGTTGGCAAAAATAGAAATATTTGATTGGTCAACGTAAAAAATAAAATTTATTTAAAGATGGCGCTCATTGACAACTTTTAAACATGTTCAAAAATGAAAACATTGGTTTGATATATTGAACATAATATTATTGCTTCGCTGGATATTGATTATATCGATATATTAAAACAGCTGATCGTTTTGATCAACGTTTTCACATTGTTCTCGTGTTCTTTGCGTTGATGTTTATAATTAAATTGTTAACTTTTAGTGCAGCATTGCAAACCGTAGAAGAATAAAATTGCTGTGAAGAAAATGAAGAAGAAAAATTACATTCTAAAACGGAACCATGTTGAAAATAAGATAAAAATTATGTCAAAAATATTATAAACAAATGTAATATGAACAGAGAACCTATAGCAGCTGATAAACAAAACGACACACTTGTTCAATCATAGTAAAGCATATTTAATGTATTTTCATACAAAATTTACCAATTGATTTACAGGCCACTTCTTGATTATGCATGTGTGTGTCTCATTATGGCATCAAAAGTAAGCTACAAGACACCTGGAAGAAGGTAAAATCAGACACCAGATTAATCAAAATGCTGTTCTATAAACCATTATACATAAGAATCGATTGCTTGTACTAATACATTGTATAAGTTGCCAATTTTCCATGATTACTTCTAACCACATGATATTTGGCTCTTGGCGTGCGAAATTCAGTACGTTGGAGCCAAATTTTATTTTATAAATTCTAACTCTGCAGTATTTAGAGAATTCTATGACGATTTTGAATATATGTGAAAACGATGTAATCAGAAAATGCAAATTCTAAAATTTCAATTCTTTTTTATACAATCTTATAGTTTACATAAAATAATAATCGTTGCACCAATTCAAGTAATTCAAGGTAATAATTTATCTATCTATATAAGATTTTTAAATTTGCGTTTAGTTTGATTTTCATACGCGTGTAGTATGAAAATCAAACTAAACGCAAATTTAAAAATCTTATCTTAACTCATATCATATCTAATCAACTAACCAACTAAATCTATTTGATTCATAGAATGTTGTATGTTCTTAATTTGTGATTCAATGTTCATTCTAAACTGATTTACATCACAATTCACCTTTGGAAGCCCCTTGAGCGGTAGAATTAATGGCAACATTACTATTTTTGTTTAATTTCGGTCCTGATTCTTGAATGCTTATTCGTATCTTTTCTATATCGGCTACATCTCGGTATATATTTAATTATTTTGAAAAATAGCAATCAAATTACATTTGATTATTACTCGACTCTTTTCAAGCATTACATTTGATCCTTCTTAATTTCAGATGCTATCATTAACAAAAAATAAAAAAGTAATCAAGAAATATATTGATTGCCGTGCATTATCAATATGGTATTATTCTGGATCTGCAGACAAAATACTAAGCAACCTTTGTGAAATATTTATTACCACAGTTTAAATCATTGCCTTATAACTTAATCTATAAAACTACATTAATCTTATCCATTCAATATGTTAAATTATCTAAAATAACAGACATGGATAATGAAATATTAAATATATATTTTCAAAATATCAAATACCACCAAATATGTTTTAAAAACCGCTCATACATGTAAATATAAGTAAGTAATATGATAAAACTTATCAACCACCTTGAGCAGAAAAACAAATAATAATACTGCAGAAGAGAACTTCATGGCAGGTTAGATGATCGATTTGTTATCAGGGCAAAGGAAGCGTTCTGGATCTGAAGACATTGAAAGAAGAGATCGATTGAAATAATTATTCCTGAAGTTGCACATAATTGGCTGGAAATAAGCCATATCGACCCTTGCACATTCCTCTCCACCAGCCAGCATCAATCTATAACAATTAAAACGAATTAGAAACGTTAATTATGACATGTAATAAAGACTTATAAATAGAACCGGTTGTCCCAGCGAACTTCGCTTCGGCGTATGATAACACTGCCGACATAAAAAAAAGTTTTCATAGTGTCAATTGATTCTTGTGGTGCGCTGCTTACGAATCCGCAAAGTTCGGATTTTGCCCATTTTAGGTCATTTATGGCAACAATATCCGCTTAGAGTTTGTTAATATTTTATTTCAAAGACACGATATAATAGGGAATGTTGTAACGGTGGCATCAAAAAAGAGATAAAGAATCGTAGCATATAAAATTTCGCACCATTATAGAAAGAAACAAGTTGTGCGCTTGCAAGTTTTTGTCACTTGCTTCAATTCTGCCCTAAGGATGGCAAACATGCATCAATTAATCGATTATTTTCGTTTTAACATCCATTAAAAGTTCGATGATTTTTGACTAGAAATTAATCGCACTAAACGATTTCTGGTAATCCATTAATCCAATGCAAGTTTAATATTTTTCTAATAGCGCCAATTGTTATTGTTATAGTGCATTTGGTTAGTTATATAACATGATTCCTCTGCAAATAATGCATCAAGCAGAAATTTAAAGATTTAGAATTATGAACCTCAATTAATAACCAGAATATTTGGTGTTTTATCTTGGAATCATTGTTCACGTAAGATAAGTAAGCACTTATAAATTGGGGCAGCTATTTGTGGTGGCATTGTGTATTCAACATATCCACAATCCGAATTTTGAGCTTGACATGCTAATGATGTCTGAGAACAATGTCATAACCAGATATGGAATCAGCATCAAACTATACCTGAATCAGTTGAAAATTTTAAAACAAGAATCACAAAGCTTTTTTTGTGGGACAAGGTAATTTGTGGAAAAATACAATGGAATGCGGCAACACTCTAACCATGGCTGTGATTTGTGTAAAATCCTCACAACATGCGATTCCAGATATGTAATCAGCGCAGCAAAATTGTAGAAACAATTTTTTCACACCGTACTGCGTAATTTGACAACAAATACTTACAAGATCCACATGAGTGATAACGTCATCCGGATCGAAGGATATCTCATCCTCGGCGGCGGCCTGATAGTCATAAAGCGCAATTGCCGTGCGCGTAGTCTCCAAAATCTCGTCCGGATATTCCTCGGATTCCTCGACGGCATCGTCGCCAGGGACTTCGTCGTAAATTTGCATATTCGGCTGCTCGTCGGCAGCAGGTGCCTCCGGCGCTTCTTCCTCGATCTCAGGCGCAAGCTGACATTCGGCGGGCTCCGCCACGTCGTAGCTGGCGGACTCGCGCAACTTGTGAATCTCTTCGGCCACTTTGCTCGCGCTGTTCGACGTCGCCGTTTCGGGCGCGGCAGTGAACTGCAGAAACTTCGACTTGTCCAGCTGGCCGGGCTGCTTGTCCGCTTGCGGCGCGACTTTCGGCGCTTCTGATTGACCTTGAAGGAACGCGGTTTTGGTTTGATCCAACTGTTTAGGCGGCGTGCGCGTTTGACTTTCGGGAGCCGCTGCCTCTGCGGTGAACGCCGCCGCCTTGGCGTGGACTTTACGAGGCACATGCGACGAAACCAAAGACTGTCTGTTGTTATCCTGCGCGTTCTAAAAGTATACGAAATTATAAAATAATATACATCATGCGCTAATTGTTAAATGCAAACCATTGATTCAAACTTCGCCCGCATCTCTGAAGGTTTCGCACCGGCAATGTCGGGCTTCACCCGATCGTAATTCGTGCCGACTTTGGCTTGTTGACCAAAACTCTCCGCTGATTTGTCCATCCTATCCGTTTGGATACCAAACTTACCGCCGAAGCCGACTTTGTGATCGACCTGGCTCTCGTGCTTCTGCGGCATTTCGTGATGATCCCAACCGACAGCGGATTTATCTTGTCGGTCCTTTTGCACGCCGAATTTTCCACCAAATCCGACACTATAATCTACAAACAGGCCACAGCTTTGTAGAACGTCATGATAAATCAGTTTAGTGTACCTTTTTGTGATTCATGTTTCTCCACCTTTTCGACATGATCCCAACCAACGGCTGATTTATCTTGTCGGTCGGTCTCGATGCCAAACTTTCCGCCGAATCCAGCAGCGTAATCTTTTTGTGAAGCGTGTTTTTCAATTGTTTCTTTATGATCCCAATTCACAGCACTCTGAACAAATACAATACATCTACTCATTGTAGATTAGAAAACCTTTCTTTATATGCCAAATACCTTATCGACTCGATCTGATTGAATGCCAAACTTCCCACCAAATCCAGTGGCATAATCCTTTTGCGATGCATGCTTTTGCAATTTCTCAATATGATCATGCCCAACTGCAGACTTATCCATTCTGTCATTTTCAATACCAAACTTCCCTCCATAGCCAAATGAAGCATTTGGCCCATCTGCCAATTCCTTCTTCTTTTTCACTGCATCGGCAGCTTCTGTTTCCCTCCTTAGCTGCTCCATACTGCACGAAGACAAGCATTAGGTCTATGTATTTCTCAAATATATGACTTACTTGATGGCACCTGCAGTTCTTCCAGAACCTTCGATTGTTGTTGAACCCCATCTCTGTTCCTGCTCACTCACATCATTAACGAAATCCGGATCCGTTTCCCAATCGTCGTCCGCATCGTTTTTGCCACCCACGTTTATATTTGCTCCGACCGCGGCCTTCCACATTTCGATTCAATTAAATTAATTGCAGGAAACAAAAAGTGGTCTAGAATACAAATAAAATGTGTTGTATTAACGCAGTAGAAATTATTCTGTAGAAGAAATCATAATATAATACTTTACCTTGTATGAAATTGGAAAAATGCAATGTTATTTACCTTATAAATAATAATTGGGCGCGCCGGTTGGGAGTGATAAATATCTATGAGTAAGTATTGGGTGAGTCGTTATTAAAGTGTCCGCAGGGTCACAAATTTATCACTACAGACCTTGGCTGCCTTTATTTCACGCCAACGGCTCTTTTAGAAAGAGAGAACGAACTAAAAACGAGTGAAACGACTGTCACTCTGACCAATGCGAGGATTGGAAAAATTTTCCATCACTATCGGACAGCGCCCTCTAGCAAATTTAGTATCTTTTTGCTCACTCTGCTTTGTGGACCAAACTAAAAAATGGTTAAACGGAAGACTTGAAAATTGTAAACTGTAGTGAATTCGCATTGCTTCCGAGGAGCACTTTGGTTATTAAATTTTGGCACTTTATTCAAATCGTTTACAACAACGTTGATTTTTCTTAGTGAATCGGTTTGTGGAATCGAGACAGCCGCAGCTTACAAGACGTACTTTTCGCCGCTTCAAGTACGAGTACTTATAGACAGGCCTCAGATCTTAGCTTTTGAAAGTTTGAGAATAGATCAAAGACGATATATTAATTAGGCTCATATAAATGCAATACTAGAATGTCAATGAATGATTTTGTCCTTCGTCCACAGGTAATATATATTCGGAACGTGTCCGCGCATTTACAAAATGAAGATTTACCATCTGTGCAAATTTTTATCCCATGATATTTTGGCATAACTACACATAAAATTTTGTTAGCTTTTGGAAACCACTAGTATTATCAAATATTATTCAGCGTGGCTATATCAAAATAAATTTAGAAGTCAAACTTGCACATCCATTTATAACACACGTGAAAATAATTTTCTATCATAAAATTACTGTTGCATATCTTTATCCCACGATATTTTGGCATCTTTACATGGAAAATTTTCTT